>CAUYLG010074779.1:0-14298 GCA_963573385.1 Cacajao melanocephalus
AGTAGAACAAGAATCCTGTTCTCTCTCCCTCTTTTCCTTCCTCTTTCTTTCTCTCGTACAGTTTTTTTTTCTTTCTTTCACTCTCACTTTCTTTCCTCTCTTTTTCTTTCTTTCAAAAAAAAAAAAAAAAAAAAAAAAAAAAAGAAATTAGGGTTGAAGGCTTATGATCAACCTGAACCTGATAATTTTAATAACCTTACACTTTAATTATCCCATCTTCAGTAATGTCTTAAATGCATGATTGTTTGATTCAATTGCAGATGAATAAAATTGCCTGTGTTCTCAATATTCTAGACTAGTCTTATTTCTCTGAATAGCTCTTTATTTATCTGTAGATTAAAAAATATAACAAGTCTGAATAAAGCATTTATATTTATAATTCAAAGATCAAATCTAAAGGCAAGGTTTACTACATTTTTTACCTCTATTCTGAAAAGTTGAAACTATTTTATTTATAGTTTAGTTACTTATAATCAAAGGAAGAGACGGTAGAAGGCTTTATTTTGTACCTTCTCTCAAAATGGGGAGATTTGTATATTTTTGTCTCTCTGAGTAAACTGAATTTAAAAAAATAAAATAACTTGCAAAAAGGTCAAGACTACAGGCAGGATATTATCTCTGGCTCCCCCTTTTATGTCATCAGATTACTTGACGACTCTCCTGAATACTTCCAGTCTCCTCAGCCTCCCTTTAGGAGGAAAAAAACAACAGACCACAGTGGCTTCTTGGGTTTGAGCTTTGTGGGCTCAGACTCCTGCTCACACTGTAGCATGACTGACAGGAAGTAGAACCCATCCTGCCTCACACAGACAGGTCACTATGAATCTTTCCAAGTTTTTCTGCCAAACTTATGGGAACTTGTCATATTAGCTGAAAAACTGCAGATCTACCAGAGCAGATTATCTGATCACCACTCCACCTTCATATAACTATCAAAGTACAAAATAATTAATTAATTTAGGATGATCCACTGAATTTGCTACTTATGGCTATATGAGATACTAATTGACAATAAGGTGCTTTGGGGAATCTTAATTAAATATTGTTACTTTTTTGGCACAGACTATTTCATTCTGATATAACGAAAAATCAATAAAACTGTCTAGACCTCAATAAGGAGGGTACTTACTTTGTGGCTAAAAGGCTATGATACTTTGTGGCTAGGCAGGTTACAATGTTCAGAAAAACAATATTTATATAATGCAAGATATAACTTGTGAGAGGGCCATTTATTTGTTTTATTGCTGCCTGAAGTATACAAGTTAAATATTACTTGCTGTTTAAACCACTGGGTAAGACAACAGTTCTGCTTTGGTAGAAAAGATTGTTACTATGCACTGTTTTCATTGAAGACAGTAAGGAAATTCTAACAGTGCATCAAACATGTACCTCTTAAAAATATAAAACGCTAAAAATCATTTTTAAAAGTATATTTTTGAGAATGCAGTAAAGCCTGAAAAATCCTAACTGATTTACATATTTTAGAGACTTTATTTTATTAGTAAAGTCTGAAAAATTCTGACTGATTTATATTTTTTCAGAGATTTTCATTTTTATTTTATTGAGATTTTAAATGTATAGTGTTTGCAAAGTACCTGAATACTCACACAAATCAAAATTCCTGCCAAGAATTTATCAACAATACTATGTCCATTGTATACAAATGTGTGTGAGAGAGCGAAAGAGAAAGACTGGAGTTATTTGTATGTTTTTTAAGGTATTTTAAATTAGCTTGTCAATTTTAGATTTTAAGTATTTTTTTTCTGTGGAGAAAGAAACAAGTTCAGATCAATAAATAAAAACAAGAAAATCCAAAGTTTTATTTTGTGATAATATCTATATTATCAGAAATGAAGACAAGGTATTCCAATAACAAATAAATAATTAAATTATCAGTACAAAATTTCAGGGAAAAAAACACAAAAAAACAAAAAGAAAAACACCTCTCTTTCTCTACCTCTTACCCAGAACACTCATCTCGTATTCTGGAAGGTGATTGCAGAAATTATTTTGCCAGTCTTTTCCTGCTGCAGACCAATTTATTGATGACTCTGCTTAAAAAAAGAAGAAACAAAACAGACACACACACACACACACACACACACACACACACACACACACAAACACACCCCAATAAACAAAAAAACAAAGACATGTGCCCCAAAGTAACTCTTTATTTTCTTCAGCAGCTCATTATGTCAAAAGATTGGGCCCTGCCCAGTGGCTCATGCCTGTAATCCCAGCACTTTGGGAGGCCAAGGTGAGCGGATCCCATGAGGTAGGGAGTTCGAGACCAGGCTAGCCAACATGGTGAAACACCATCTCTACTAAAAATACAAAAATTAGCCGATGTGTTGGTGCATGCCTGTAATCTCAGCTACGAGGCTGAGGTGGGAGAATCACTTGAACCTGGGAGATGGAGGTTGCAGTGAGTCGAGATGGTACCACTGCACTCCAGCCTGGGTGACAGAATAAGACTCCATCTCAAAAACAGAAAAAAAGAAAAGAAAAAGACCAATTGGATTAATCTGACCTATGAGTGACAGCAGAGAAGACAAAAAATTGATAAATAATTAAGTGAAGAACTAACATTAAGACTTGTATTTCTCATATACCATTAAAGTATTACCACTTTGACATTTCTGAAAGCAACTCTAATAGTGATAGCTTCACATTATTTGTCCTTTATATAGGATATGGAATTTTCAGTTTCTTTTTATGAAAATGTTTGACATAAGTGTTATTTTTGTAAGAATTCTCCTTTCTCAGTCATCTTAATTGGTTCTCTACCATCTGACTTTCTGTTATCTTGATATGCCCATAATTTCTTTGTTGATGTTGTTGCTGTTTTGTTTTTTGTTTGTTTGTTTTGAGATGGAGTTTTGCTCTTGTTGCCCAGACTGGAGTGCAATGGCACAATCTCGGCTCACCACAACATCCGCCTTCTGGGTTCAAGCAATTCTCCTGCCTCAGCCTTCTGAGTGGCTAGAATTACCGGCAAGTGTGACCATGCCTGGCTAATTTTGTATTCTTAGTAGAGATGAGGTTTCTCCTTGTTGGTCAGGCTGGTCTTGAACTCCCAACCTCAGATGTTCCACCCACCTTGGCCTCCCAAAGTGTGGGGATTACATTCATAAAGGCACTGTGCCCGGCTGATATGCCCATAATTTCTTCTGCCTCATTGTTTCTCCATCCACCAGAAAAGATGAATATGGCCAATGTTATAATAAGGATAACAACAAAGTAAAGATAAAGATACAGACAAAGAAGAAATATAATTTATAGAGTTTTATTATGTATCAGGTTCTCTTCAGGGTTCCTTGCAAACCTTCACTCATTTAAAGTTTATTAGAATTCTATAACACAGATTCTATTTTTAGCCACATTTTAGATATGAGAAAACCAATGAACAGAGATATTAAGTAATTGGCCAAGGGCACACAGCAATTCCCAAACTGTTGACTTTCTAAGCTAAGTTCCATTGATACAACCTAGGCCTCCTCCCCTTCTTTATAACAAAAACTATATTAAGTAGACACAGTGATGCAAAGTGTACATCTATTTCTTCCACAGATTTCTGTAGAGCACTGAGATATAGTACACCATGAAGTCTCAAACCATACAACTTAACCTGGCGTAAGCTTAAAGCTTTACACATTCTCTGTTTTTTTATTTACTGACCTTTCATGTCAGATCACCTTTTTAAAATCCTGAACTCAGGATAAGACCTTTCTTTGTGTTAGCTATCAAGAGTCTTAATTTTAAAGCCAAGACTTACCAAGCTCACTCAGTGTTGAGCCAAACTTGTCAAGGTCACCCATGTAGCTGGTTTTTCCTGGCACCTCCTTGTATGATCTTTCCCTAGATTTTATCAGTGACCTTGCAATTAAATGTAGTTTGCAAAGCAGTAACAGCAGCAGTGCTCAGGACCTTCTTAAAAGTATACAATCTTTAGTCTCACCTGAGGTCTACCACTGTTATACACATCATGTTTGAGAAGCAGTACTTCAGGACATTGCCTGCTTTTTGATAAATGGAACTAAGTCGCTAATGTGGTTTCCAAACTCTAGTGGGCATTAGAATCACTGGGAGGGCTTGACAAAACACAGACTTCTACTTCATTAAGTATCTGAGTCAGTCTGGTAAAGGGTGGGACTTAAAAATGAACATCTGTGACAAGTTCCCAGATGATGCCTATGGTGCTGATCTGAGGACCACACTTTGAAAACCACTGTTGAACTTCCCCTGGATTCTGTCCCCTTCTGTACTCAAAACTTCTCTAAAAAATGTGAGTTCTCCTTAACCACAGGCTAATCATTTCCTTTCAATGATTCAGATACGAAATTGTTCTTTGAAGCTATTGTATAAGAAGAAATTGTAGGCTGATGAAAGCCAGAATACACTGGGGAGTAAGAGTTGAGGTGGAGATGGATATGTGAAATACCTGCCCTGATGCTGATATCTAGACCATTTTACATCTACTATGATAGTTCCATAGGATAATTTCACTGAAATGTTCATAAGTACAAACACGGTGGGATAAAATATATGTTGAAGGGTCTGTAATAGGCGCTTCTAAACTAATCATTGTAAAGGAAGAAATTCAGGTAGGAAATTCATGGAATTGCTTAAGGATCATGGTATAAAAGGACAACTTCGAGTTGAAAAGAGAGAGCAGTTAAGAGAATAAACAATTTGTCTGTATCTTTACTGGGGGAATGTTTAGGGAGCTTCTTCATCTCAAAGTGCTCTAGAAATTGATATTTTTAAATTTCTAAAGTGCATAAAAGTAAAGCTACGTGTTATTTCAGACCAAATCACTAAGAAAATATAAATAATTTACCAGGATGTCACTGACCCATAAGATTGGAAAAATTCAAGGTGTCCAATTGTGGGATATTTCCCAGAACACTCAAGCTTTTATACAAGACAGCTGGGAATTTTCCAAAGTGATAATCATTTATAACAAGGGCTCCAGAGGGAATACAGAGAACTACCAATTATTCTTTCTTCCATTTCACAGAGGCTGTTAGAATTTAACATAAAGAATTGTACCATTAAGTATATAAGGTGATTATATATTTATAAACATATGTGTGTATATATATATATATATAAAACCCATATATATAAATCTGGCATACTTTCTTTAAGAAAACTGGCATTTATCTACCATAATATGAGAGAAATGAGGATCAGCAATTGTAAACTATTTAGATTTTCAGGTATTTTTCTACATCAGACATTACTGAAATATATTGAGTTACCAAGTTATTAGAGCCATGTTTTTACAATGGTCTTGAGTAAGAATTACAGGGTAATGATAAATAAACTCATCTCTGAAGTGTTCTTTTATAGCTTTATAAATAATTTGGAGGAAGCAGGCCATAGCCAAATCTCCAAGTCTATAAATGGTATAAACTTTTTATTGCAGTGAAATTGTAAGCTAAAGGAGATAAACTACAGAAATCTCTTTTGGTATGAGAGGGCATAAAAATAGCAAATGAGTTTCTATATAACAAAATCCAGAAAGCAAGTTGCTTGTGGAAGGACAATCCAAACTTTACTAATGGAATGATAAAAAACTTAAAGCCAGCAACGATCTAGATAAAGGCCTAGGCAATCATTATAAACACTTGGGACATTGGTCTTCTGTGATATGCCAGGGAAAAAAAGGTGGTTATTTTTAAAAGAAAATGTAAGAATTAAAATATTACTTGGGTTTATACGAAGTCATAAACCAAAACAAAAAATAGAAATGAAGCCTAACAATGAGAATCAGAAACTACTAGGAGGCTCCAGAACTGCTGAATTAGATTAAAACCAAAAGATAAAATTTTCAACCTGTAAAAATGAGATACTTGCATGAGACAGAAATATTTGAAATATGAAATAAGTTGACATACAAATTGGAAAAAATAGTATTTTACACATGGGAAAAAAATTATCCACTACTGTATCCTGAGACTTAGATAGAATAAGCTTAGAAAAATAATTCCAAAAGGTTTTTGATACCACCACGGTGGTGGTCACATGATGACTTTTTCTAAGTAAAAGTGGGGGGGTCATTAGCAGATCCTTAAACTTTCGAGGGAAGTGGAATGTGTGATAACCATGGATGACCACCACAGTCTCCTGGATCCTCCTTTACTGACAAAATATTATGCTGGATATATCATGCTAGCTATTTCTTATATTATTGCTGTTATTGTTCTATAAAATAGCTCTCTTTCTGATAAAAAAAAAATAATTATTGTTTTCCTTATATCTGCCTCAATCCTCCACCCCTGTTCTTTGAGTATTTCTGTCTGTCGCCTATTTTTTCTCAACTATCCTATTGCTTGCTTTCCTTCACTGTTCTCTCCCCACTATGTATTATTTTCTGTTCTTTGGCAGTTCATTCTAGGCCTCTTTTATCACTCTGGTCTCTCATTTCTACTCTCTGAGTCTTCTTCCAAGCTGCACTGTTCTATCCATACTGCATTGTCTCCTCTGGTTTTCTCTGAACATTTGCTATGTGATGTTTTTGAAATTTTCAGGGAGAGAAAAGTTAGGAAAGAGAATGGGACTACCGGAAAAGACAGAAAATGCTTTAAAGTGAGGAAGGAGCATTGAAGACTTTTGCAGTATCTCTGTGTCTGTAACTATGGGATTGTGGGGCTACACGGTGCAATAGTACTGAATATTCCCCAATTCCATGCTATTCCAGGTAGGTAGCCAACTGACTGGATATACCACCTTGAAGTTTACTGGCCAGAAAGATGCAGAAACAAAAAACATTACTCATAATCATCTGAAAAATCTATTAAAATGCTCACTCATTTTCCAACTACATGTATCTCTGTGAGTCTGAATTTTTACTATATAATATAATCAAATATTATAATACAATGAATGTAGAAATGATAATGTAGAAAAGATAATCTAGCTCTTCTCCATAAAGCTAGACATTAAGGAGATATGCAAAAGTGTAAAATAGTACCACTCCTCTCACTTCTTTATAGTGTGGAAAATACAGTTATTTCTTATAAAAATATTTTATGTATGCTAAAATGTAATGGGTTTATTAAAGCTCTTATGTTACTAAATAAAATCTTTTAAATTTTCTTAGTTTTCATTTGTAACATGGTAAGCAATGATAGCTATAACACACAACAATAAAAGATCTTTGTTCTTAATAATTTTTAATAGTGTAATTTTTTTATAAATTATATTTATCCTTTAATAAGTCAATAAAAATAATATATTTCCTTAATTGAGCAATAATTTGCATTTCTCAGCAGTGATCATCAGCTACTGAAAAACCCAGTGTATGGTTTTACATTGAGAGTTTTAAGTTCAGCTTTTCATTCCAGGATTTTTTTTTTGTATTTAATATTGGGGAAAAAAAAAACCCTTGAAACAAATCTGTTACAATCTTGGATAAACACTTTTTATGTAAATGTTTCAGTTCACAAAGGAAACCCCTAGTGTCTCCAAAAGAAGGAGAAATTGAAAACCAGTATTATAATCAGGCACTGGCAATTTGGCAGTCAGAGAGGCTTTGCTGGGCTGAGTAATCAAGAGGCTTGGCCTTTAAAGGCCACATGAAGCCCTGGGCACCTGTGAGTTGGTGAGTTGGAATGAAGATGACTCATACAACTTTGACCCTTGAAGGACATCATCCACCGTGAAAGTGTGAATTTCATTAAAATCTCTACACTTGAAAATGGATATGACAAAGGGACTTTGTGTCATACTTGGCTCTGGGTAAACAAAACAAAACAAAACAAAACAAAACAAAACAAAACAAAAAACAAAAAAACTCTCCTGAAACTATATCCAAAGTTCTGCTTTAACAAGGTTTGAGATTAAAATTTGACCATGTGGTCTGGAAAGTTAATACAAAAAGTGTTTTCCAAAGTGATAATGTTTCTAAGAATCCAGGCAGATGCAAACTCAAGACTTCTCTGTATAGATAAGTCACCAAGCCATCCTTCCAGGATTCTAACAGATAAAGCCAGCTGAACATGGTTTCCCAGTACAAAATTTAAAAAAGGCATTAAGAAAAAATCCCTAGTAAGCCAGAGTCAACATACAACAAATGAGTGGCAGAAATATGCTCCTAATACCAGACATTCAAAGAGAGACTCATGATATGTCATATAATAATACTTAAAATGACAAAGAGAAAAACTCAAATAGATGGGAAACAAGATATTGTCCAAAGAGACTAGACAGTTTGGAATAACAAAAACAAAGAGAACTGTGGAAAATAAAATATATAAAGAGTTATTTAAAAATTTAGAGGTAAGGATTAGGTTTAAAAAAAAGACTGAAAAGAATCTAATGAAGTAGAGTATCTATCTGGAGAAACTATTCAAAATGTAACACAGTTAGAAAAAAATAGGATGTAGGAAGAAAAACATGTGACATGAAACATAAAATGAAAGAACCCAAACATAAAAGAGGAGAGGAGAGAAGCCATAAAAGAGGAGAGGGGAGAAGAATGGGAAAAGGGGACATTCCTAGAGACACTTTGATTTCTTCTTTTCCAATTTGGGTGCCCTTTATTTCTTTCTCTTGCCTAGTTCCTCTAACTAGGTCTTCCAAATTCTTTATACAACCTAAATAACTTGTAGTAAAAGTGCTGATAACTGATGACAGAGATAATTATAAAGAATCATCAAGAAAGAAAAATAAGTCATGATTTTTCAGGGTCAGGTTTAATGAGTATCAATGTGAATCTGTAAAACCAAATTCTTTTTGTTTTATTTCAATGGTATTAGGGGCACAAGTGTTTTCTGGTTACATGAATGAATTGTGTAGTGGTTAATTCTGAAATTTTAGCTTACCTGTCACCCGAGTAGTGTACATTATACCCAATAAGTTGGTTTTTATCTCTCACTCCTCTCTCATCCTCCCTGCTTTTGAGTCTCCAATGTCTTTTATACTACCCTGCATGCCTTTGTATATTCATAGCTTAGTTCCCACTTATAAGTGAAAACATACAGTACTTGCTTTTCCATTCCTGAGTTACTTAGCTCAAAATAATGGCCTCCAGTTGCAACCAAGATGCTACAAAAGACATGATTTCATTTTTATTTATGGTTGAGTAGTATTCCATGGTATATATGTAACACATTTTCTTTACCCACTCATTGGTTGATGGGCACTTAGGTTGCTTCCCTGTCTTTGAAATTATGAATTGTGCTATAATATACATATGTATGCAAGTGTCTTTTTGATATAATGAGTTCTTTTCCTTTAGATAGATGGCCAGCAGCGAAATTGCTGGATGAAATGGTAGGTCTACTTTCTCTACTTTGAGAAATTTCCATACTGTTTTTCATAGAAGTTGTACTAATTTACATTCTCACCAGCAGTATGCAAGTGTTTCCTTCCCACAACATCCACGCCAACATCTATTGCTTTTTGACTTTTTAATAATGGCCATTCTGGCTGGGGTAGTAAGGTGGTATCACATTGTGGATTTGAATTTCATTTCCCTGATCATTAGTGATGTTGAGCATTTTTTCATATTTTTTTTAGCCATTTGTACACCTTCTTTGGAGAAATATCTATTAATGTCATGTGCCCAATTTTATTGGGATTTTTTTTTGTTCTTGCTGATTTATTTTAGTCCCTTGTAGATTCTGGATATTAGTCCTTTGTTGGAAGCATAGTTTGCAAATATTTTCTCCCATTCTGTGGGTTGTATGTTTACTCTATTGGCTATTTCTTTTGCTGTGGAGAAGGTTTTTAGTTTCATTAGGACTCATTTATTTATTTCTGTTTTTTAGTATATGCTTTTGGGGTCTTAGTCATATATTCTTTGTCTATGCCAATGTCCACAAAAGTTTTTCCTATTTTCTCCTAGAATTTTTATGGCTTCAGATCTTATATTTAAGTCTTTGATCCATCTTCAGTTGATTTTTATATATGATGAGAGATAGAAATCTAGTTCCATTCTTCTACATGTGACTATCCAGTTTACCCAACATCATTTATTGAACAGGTTGTCCTTTCCCCATTTTATGTTTTCATATGCTTTGTTATAGATCAATTGATTGTAAGTATTTATGGCTTTATTTCTGGGTTATCTATTCTGTTTCATTGGTCTGTGTATCTACTTTAATTCCAACACCATGCTGTTTTGGTCATTATATTCCTGTAGTATAATTTGAAGTAAGGTAACATGTTTCCAGATTTATTCTTTTAGCTAAGGATTGCTTTGGCTATTTAGTCTCCTTTTTTGGTTCCATATGAATTTTAGGATTTTTTTTTTCTAATTCTGTAAAAAAGATGGTGTTTTGATAGGAATTGCACTGAATCTGTAAATTGCTTTGGGCAGTATGGTCATTTTCACTATATTAATTCTTCCAATCCATGAGCATGGAAACTATTTACATTTGTTTGTGACATCTTTTATTTCTTTCAGTGATGTTTTGTAGTTCTCCTTGTAGAGATCTTTTAGCTCCTTAGTTAAGTACATTCTTAGGTTTTTTTTTTTTTGCTTGTTTGTTTTGTTTTGTTTTGCAGCTATTATAAAAGGGATTGAGTTATCAACTTGATTCTCAACTTTGTTGTTGTTGATATATAGAAATGCTATTAATTTGCATTCATTTATTTTGTAACATGAGAGTTTACTGAATTTACTTATAAAATCTAGGAATCTTTTAGAAGACTCTTAGGGTTTTCTAGCTAAATGACCATATCACTGGCAACAGAGACACTTTGATTTCTTCTTTTTCAATTTGGATACCCTTTATTTCCTTCTCTTGCCTAGTTCCTCTGCCTAGGTCTTCCAAATTCTTTATACAACCTAAATAACTTGTAGTAAAAGTGCTGATCACTGATAACAGAAAAATATCTTAAAGACAACAAATAAAAAAACCAGATTCTTAGAGATTATGGCAGACGAGAGGCAAGACCAAATTGCAGCTCCAACTTGGATAGACAGAGGGCGTGAAGACCTGCATCATGAATTTTTGCTTCATAACTACTGCAGAAATAAACCAGGAAAGCCAAGAGAACCCATAGGCCCTCCTAAGGAAACAGATTGATCCTGCAGGACCAGGGAGACACCCCAAATACTGTGCTGGTAGCCATGGATAAGAGATCTACAGGCAGCTCACATCATAGGACTCTGTGCAGACAACCCCCAGTACCAGCCCAGAGCCTGGTTGAACTCCTGGGTGGCTAGATCCAGAAGAGAGATAACAACCACTACAGCTTGGCTCTCAGGGAGCCAAATCCCTAGGAAAAGGGGGAGACTACTACTACATAAAGGGAACATCTTGTGGGACAAAAAAATCTGAACAGCAGCATTGAGTCCTAGATCTTCCCTCTGTCATAGCCTACCCCACTGAGAAGGAACCAGAAAAACAATTCTGGTAATATGACAAAACATAGTTCTTTAACAGCCCCCAAAAATCACACTAGCTTACTAGCAACGAATCCAAACTAAGAAGAAATTTCTGATTTACCTGAAAAGGAATTCAGAAGGTCAGTTATTAAGCTAATGAAAGAGGCACCAGAGAAGGGTGAAGCCCAACTTAAGGAAATCAATAATATGATACAAGAAATGAAGGGAGAAATCTTCAGTGAAATAGATAGTATAAATAAAAAATAATCAAAACTTCAGAAAGTAAAGAATGCAATTAGAGAAATGCAAAATGTTCCGGAAAGTCCCAGCAATTGAATTGAACAAGCAGAAGAAAGAACTTTGAGCTTAAAGGCAAGGTTTTTAAATTAATACAGTCCAACAAAGACAAAGAAGAAACAATAAGAACAAAGCAAACAAAGCTTCCAAGAAGTTTGAATTTATATTAAACAATGAAACCTAAGAATAATTGGCATTCCTGAGGAAGAAGACAAATCCAAACTTTGGAAAACATACTTGGGGGAATAATCAAGGAAAACTTCTGGTCTTGCTAGATACCTAGATATAAAAATACAAGAAGCTCAAAGAACACCTGGGAAATTCATCACGAAAAGATCATTGCCTAGGGACATTGCCTTCAGGTTATCTAAAGTCAAGACAAAGGAAAGAATCTTAAAAGCTGTGAGGCAAAAGCACCAAGTAATGTATAATCTATCAGATTAACAGCAGATTTCCCAACAGAAATACTACAAGCTAGAAGGTATTGGGGCCCTATCTTTAGCCTCCTTAAACAAAACAATCGTCAGACAAGAACTTTGTATCCGGTGAAACTAAGCTTTACAAATAAAGGAAAGATACAGTCTTTTGCAGACAAACAAATGCTAAGAGAATTTGCCATTATCAAGCTGGCACTACAAGAACTGCTAAAAGGATCTCTAAAGCTTGAAAGAAATTCTGGAAAGACATCGAACCAGAACTCCTTTAAGTCATAAATCTCACAGGACCAATAAAACAAAAATACAATTTAAAAAAAGGAAAAAAAAAAGGCAAATAGTCAACAAATAGCAGGATGAATGGAATGGTACCTCACATCTCAATACTAACACTAAAAGTAAATGACCTAAATGCTCCACCTAAAACATACAGAATTGCAGAATATATAAGAATTCACCACCCAACTATCTGCTGCCTTCAAGAGACTCACCTAACATATAAGAACTCACATAAACTTAAACTAAAGTGATAGAAAAAGATATTTCATGCAATTGAACACCAAAAGCAAGCAGGAACAGCTATTCTTATAACAAACAAAAGAAACTTTAAACCAACAGCAGTTAAAAATGACAAAAAGGGACATTATATAATGATAAAATGTCTTGTCCAACAGGAAAATATCACAATTCTGAATATATATGCGCCTAACACTGAAGCTCCAAAATTTATAAAATAATTACTACTAGACCTAAGAAATGAGATAAAAAGTAACACAATAATAATGGGTGATTTCAATACTCCACTGACAGCACAGACAGATCATCAAGACAGAAAGTCAACAAAGAAACAATGGATTTAAACTATACCCTAGAACAAACGAACTTAACAGATAGTTACAGAACATTCTACTCAACAACCACAGTGTATACATTCTACTAATCAGTGCATAGAACTTTCTCCAAGATAGACTACATGATAGGCCACAAAACAAATCTCAATAAATTTAAGAAAATTGAAATTATATCAAGTACCAAACCACAGTGGAATAAAACTGGAAATCAATTCCAAAAGGAACCTTCAAAACCATGCAAATACATGGAAATTAAATAACCTGTTCCTGAATGATAATTAGGGTTAACAATGAAATCAAGATAGAAATAAAAAAAATTCTCAAACTGAATAATAACTGTGACACAACCTATCAAAACCTCTGGGATACAGCAAAGACAGTGCTAAGAGGAAAGTTCATAGCCCTAAATGCTGCCTACATCAAAAAGTTTGAAACAGCACAGGTAGACAATTTAAGATTACACCTCAAGGAACTAGAGAAACAAGAACATACCAAACCCAAGCCCAACAGAAGAAAAGAAATAACCAAGATTGGAGCAGAAGTAAATAAAATTTAAACAAAAAAATACAAAAGATAAATGAAACAAAAAGCTGGTTCTTTGAGAAGATGAATAAAATTGATAGGTCATTAGCAAATTTAACCAAGAAAGGCAGAGATAAAATCCAAATAAGCTGAATTAGAAATGAAACAGGAGATATTACAGCTGACACTACAGAAATACAAAAGATCATTCACGGCTACTATGAACACCTTTATGTGCATAAACTAGAAAACCTAGAGGAGATGGATAAATTTCTGGAAAGATACAACCTTCCTTGCTTAAATCAGGAAGAATTAGATACACTGAACAGACCATTAACAAGCAGCGAGATGGAAATTGTAATTAAAAAGTTACCAACTAAAAAAAGTCCAGTACCAGACAGGTTCACAGCTGAATTCTACCAGACATTCAAAGAATTGGTAGCGATCATACTGACACTATTTCACAAGATAGAGAAAGAGAAAATTCTTCCTAAATAATTATTTGAAGCTGGTATCATCCTAATACCAAAACTAGGAAAGGACATAACAAAAAAAGAAAACTACAGATGATTATCCCTGATGAACATAGATGCAAATATTCTTTTTTTTTCTTTTTTTTTTTAGAAAGAAAAAGAGAGGAAAGAAAGTGAGAGTGAAAGAAAGAAAAAAAAAGAATGTAACAGAGAAAGAAAGAGGAAGAGAAAGAGGGAGAGAGAACGAGATTCTTGTTCTATTGCCCAGGCTAGAATGCAGTCTAAAAATGGGTATTAAAAACCTCTTTTATGCCAATAATTGTACTTAACAACAGAGACAGGAAGGAATAAGAGATGAAAATAACAAACAGCCA
>CAUYLG010074782.1:0-13405 GCA_963573385.1 Cacajao melanocephalus
AGGGAGGGAGAAAGGGAAGGAAGGAGAAAGGGAGGGAAAAAGGGAAGGAGGGAGGGAGGGAAGGAAGGAAGGAAGGAAGGATGGAAGGAAGGAAGGACGGGCGGGTAGGCCAGAGGGAGGGAGGAAAGGAAACTATTTCTATGAATAAGACTACATACATAAGCTCACTTTTACAGGCTGCCTGCCTTGTCACCTCCAGTGGACTTACCTTATTCCAGGCACAAAATACACAGATACTTCACCTAATAGCTAAAGACAAATGTAAATGTTCCTTAAAATGTTAATCTTATATGAAGAAAATATTAATGAAATTGTACATAGAATTATGGTTTTCTTTTAATGCTGAGGTCTTTATGATGTGAAAATAATCAGCTGCTCTACTCAGATATCATAGAAGTAATTTCTTGTTAGCTAGAGAGACTCAGAAAGGTAGAAAAGGATGAATGAACGATTATAATTTATAATAAAACCAGTCTTTTAGGAAGACTGTGATTAAAAATATATATATATTGGCTGGGAAACCATTAATCATAATGCAGACTATTATACTATAGAGAAGGAATAAAAAGCATCGAAGTTATCTAGTAGAAATATAAGATGTTAAACTACTTGTCAGTAGCTGAACAGTTCAGCCAAAGCAGAAGTAAAGAGAAAGAAAACAAATAAAGAATGTGGGCAGAATTATAAAAAAGGTTTTAATAATTTAAATCACAAAAATATGAGCAGCCAAGAATACTGTAGAAAATTAAACAGAGTCAAATATTCATTACACCCTCCTGCTCTGACATGGAAGTCTGGCCTTACAGGTAATGGGAGAATGGGCAATAACATAATAATAAGGGAAGAGTCAAGAAAGAAAAAAAAATTAATTAAGGAAACTTCAAACATATTTAAAGGAACTAAATTTCAGTAAGAGGTATAGCTACACGTGTGGTCCAGCTGGTTGGACCTTAGAGAATGGTCCAAAGAAGTGTTTGGTAGAAATCGTGTTTCAGAAAATGATGTTATATTGGGGATGAGTGCCATTTCAATACAAAATAACTTCTAGTTTCTATTGACCTATTGTTTTTCCCCTCCTATTGTAATCAAGTCAATGCGGATATTAAATCATGTATTCACATATCCACATTAACTCTTCCATTCTTCTCATATGGCAGAAGTCAGGAAAGGATCATGGACTGAAGAAATGGGGAAGCTTGCTCACTAGATATGAGCCTGGTTCTGAGGAATCTGGGAAGCAGATCTATTGCTTGCACATTCTCCTAGCCCTTAAGATTATCCTGGTTGAGCTCATTCAGGAATGGACTATATCAAGAGATCAGAGAAGAGACAAAAGCATCTCTAAGATTTTCATTTAAGCTTATTTGGAGAAACAAGACTCCATTAGTTTGTTTTCATGCTGCTAATAAAAACATGCCCAAGACTGGATAATTTATAAAGGAACAAGGTTTAACCGACTCACAGTTCCACATGGCTGGGGAGGCCTCACAATCATAGTGGAAGAACAAGGGATGTCTTTCATGGCAGCAAGCAAGAGAGAGCTCGTGCAGGGGAACTCTTCTTTATAAAACCGTGAGATCTCATGAGGCTTATTTACTACCAGGAAAACAGTATACAAAATGCTCACCCCCATGATTCATTTACTTCCCATGGGACCCCTCTCATAACACCTGGGAATTATGGGGGCTACAATTCAAGATGAGATTTGGGTGAAGACACAGCAAAACCGTATAAAAGACCATTAGGATGTGTGTGTGTGTGTGTGTGTGTGTGTGTAAAGACCATTAGGGTGTGTGTGTGTGTCTGTGTGTGTGTGTGTCTGTGTGTGTGTGTGTGTATATATATATATATATATAGAGAGAGAGAGAGAGAGAGAGAGAGAGGAAGAGAGAGAGAGGTTTACCTTAAAGCATTTGTTCACCGGGCACAGTGGCTCACACCTGTAATCCCAGCATTTTGGGAGGCTGAGACAGGTGAATCACCTGAGGTCAGAAGTTCAAGACCAGGCTGGCCAACATGATGAAACCCCATCTCCACTAAAAATACAAAAATCAGCTGGTGTTATGGCACATGCTTGTAATACCAGCTACTTGGGAGGCTGAGGCAGGAGAATCACTTGAACCTGGGTAGTGAAGGTTGCAGTGAGCAAAGATTGCACCATGGCACACCCACCTGGAAGACAGAGCAGAAGTCCATCTCAAAAAAAAAAAAAAAAAAAAAGTCTTGGTTAATGTGATTTTTGTGGCTTAGTGAATCCAAAATTTGATAGGAAGATGGGCCAACAGGAGACTCAGGGCAGAGCTACAATTCAAGTCTGAAAGCAGTGTGTTGGCAGAATTTCCTCTTGCTCACGGGAGGTCAGTATTTGTTCTATTTGGGCTTTCAACTGATTGGATGAAGCCCACCTACATTAATGAGGACAATTGGCTCAAATGGTGTTCATCAATTTAAATGTTAATTTCATCCATAAGTATACCTTCACAGATTCATCCAAATAAATGGTGGACCAAATATCTGGGCACCATAACCCAGCCAAGTTGACACAAAATTAATCATCACACTGCCTAGAATAACTAATGATATTTTCAGTAGAATTTGATAGAAAGGGTCAAAATACAACTTCCTTGAGGATCATCAAGTGGAAAAAGTAGTTTATATGAGGAGAAATACGACCAAGTTTCAAACTTTGTTAGATTCCGGAATGGCAAACATATGTGTTGTAGAGTCACAGTTTGATTTTATAAGCATATTTGGACACATATATTGTCTATCTGCCAACGGACTAATTGGGATCTACTCATAATTTTTGAAGTATTTTCCCAAGCAGTGTTTTGTAGACTAGTAACATCATTTCTTAAATTCTACAATCATGGCAATTTAAATAAAATTTTGGCTACTGTAAAATATCACATATAAATTAAGCTCTACCCTTGTTAACCCTTTCTCAAGTAATTTCAGGGAAAATTTATTTTATTAGTTAACTACTTCTTAATTATTCTGATACTCATTTTACTAGTTTGAATTTTTAAATATCTAACCATTGTATTTCTCTACAAAAAACTCTGAGATACCACTAGCTGAAAGCACTGTTTCTCTTTTTAGATTTCCATAGGAATTTAGAAAATATTCAGTGAATACTTCTTTATTGAACACATCCTCCCTACAGTCATTTACATGATAATCATATCTATTTTATATACATCAATGTGTTATTAGTAACAACATGAACTGCTGCATCCTGATATAAACTTGATATTAGCAAAACCAATTATTTAAGTTTACTTTCACCATGCCCTGAAGGCAAAGTAGGTGTTAAGCTTTCAGAATTTATCAGAAGGGAGAGTTTGCAAATGAAAGTTTTTGTCCTAAAGCAATTTTTGTTCCTTCTTTAAAATTCGGCACAGGATATCTTAGCTAGAGAATGACGTAATTTGTTGTCAGTTCTGGATGGCCACGATAGCTATAGGGAAAGGAGTGCCCTAGATGAGTCAGAACTTTGTACAGTGGTGTGGAGAAGTATACACAGGGACTACCAAGAATGGGAATAACCCTACCTTCAAGTCACTGTGAAGTCATATCACCATGTGCATTTATATTGTATTTGCAGTAAGAAAATCCTTTTATGTAAATTTCATTTTAATTGCATCTGTAAGGAATTTATTTCAAAAGATACATGAAGCCTGATTTTCCCTTTTATAATAAATAAAATCTAGTGTCAGGGTGATTAAGTGATTTGCTCACAAGTGAGAAGCCGAAGAGGGAAGACTGTAACCCAGGTTTTCTGACACTCAGTCTAATATTCTTTCTACAAATCATTACAGAATTCTCTCATTTGACAAACATTATTGGATACCTAAAATGTTCCAGAAGACCTGGAATGGTTAATGAAGCTGGTGTGGCCCTTGCCCAAAAGGATATTTCATTCCAGCCTCTCATGAGTAATTTTCAGACCACTGTCAATACTAATGAATATATATTATTTAAGTATTTTTGCCATGGTCTGTAGAACTTAAGATTTATTCCTAGATTTGATCTTCTTTTTACTTATATTCTTCAGTTGTCTTATTTGTAGTATGGATGAAATTTCTTACATTTCTTAATAAGATCTTAGAACATTCCATGTGTTCAGTAGTATCTAATTCTTCTTATTCTCACTGAGATGTTCTACTGTTTCTCTTGCAGAATCTCTCTCTATTGATGATGGTCTGATCTCTCAAACCTCATTATTATTTAGGGTGTGGTCAAAATTACAATTAAATTTGTGTCTTTATTTCTGTTTAATTTGTTTCTTTCTTTTCTTTTTTTTTCCTTTTTTTTTTTTAAAGATGAATTCTCGCTCTGTTGCCCAGGCTGGAGCACAATGGCACAAACTGCACTCACTGCAACCTGTGCCTCCTGGGTTCAAGAGATTCTCCTGCTTCAGCCTCCCAAGTAGCAGGGATTACAGGTGTGTACCACCATGCCCAGCTAATTTTTTTTTTTTGTATTTTTGGTGGAGACGGGGTTTTTTCTTGTTGGCCAGGCTGGTCTCAAACTCCTGACCTCAGGTGATCTGCCTGCCTTGGCCTCTCAAAGTGCTGAGATTATAGACAATTTGTTTCTTACATTGGTTCTTTGCTTTACCAATTTTGCATGTTTACCTTTTTTAAAAATGCTACTATAACTTTGATCCTGGAAGGTGAGAGCTCCTTTTCCTGTGGCACCGGATGCTTGTGTAAACCTGGGCCACTCATGCAGTTCTTCCTTCTGGGCTGCAAGAGAAGCTTTCACCTGGTCCTCCTTTCTCACTTTCAGCCACTGGTACCCAACCTCTCAAAATATTATAGAATTTGTGCAATACTTGTAAGCCATAGCACACAATAACTATTCCTTAAACATCATGTTAATCTCATTCCTCCATTCGAACTACTTCTAAAAAGTTCTGTTTTACGGGCTTCAGTAATAACTGGCATCATCTGATTTTTATGTCTCAGTTATCCTGCTCGTTTCTGATCTGCATGGTGGTCAGAGCCATATAATCTGCCTCTGTGACTTAGGATAGAAAGAGTTTTATGTGAAATCTAGCCAGGAATTATTTCCCTGCTGAACAACAAAATTCTTTTTTTATTTTTTATTTTTTTTTATTGGTGGTGATGTTTTTGGTTTTCAAAAGGATCGCCTTTCTATGCATTTGTGGATAAAGGAAAGATATAATTACACAATGGCCAAAACTAAAAACACATATTTAGATCTCTGTTATCAAAGGAGAAAAATTCTCTTTAAAACATTTTAAAACTTGACCCTTCCCCGGCCTGCGCTTATATAATTCCAATAATAAAAGGTGGAGGTGAAACTCTTTCTAAGAAATAGTGAAATCATTCCATTTTCAAGGAATGTAATAGGCTTCAGTTTTTCTGATGTATAGAGCTATAGTAAGATATAATTTTATAAACGTGCCTTTGTTACTACTTACCAGATTAGCATAGTCTAACAATTTGACTATTCCAAGAATTTCGTAGCAGCACTAAATATTTGTTTCATCAAATGAAAAACAAACGTGGCAACCATCTCCCTCAATAACTAGGATAACACCAAGTGGTTTCTCCAGTGCACCCCTACATACCAGGTAACAAATATGTGCTTCTGAGGAACTAGCCAGGAAAGACATTAAACAGAAAAAAAGGTGAATGTAAAGTCCTTACTCCCAAGGCTTCAGATAATTGTGACTGGATATTAATGTCATAATGGAATCTAGAAAAGGGTGACAAAACGAGCTGTGAACAGAGTTTCTATTTTCATAATATCTGAAGTAGGCCAGCATTTACTTTTCTTTCCTAAGAATGAGCTTACTAATATTACTTGAATAGCTTTATTTATTTATTTATTGTGTTATCAAAATACAACTGTCCCCCTCTATCCTGTAAATTCTGATCCACAAATTCATGTGTGGATAGAGCAGGTGTCTGTTAATAACGCTGCCCAGGAGCTTCTGATAACCGGAAGCTTCCCTTGCACTCCTCCCTCCCAGCCATGGCTTTCAAATCACTGTCATGGAATAACAGCAAAGCTTCCTTTCTACTCCACTATAGAATAAGTAGCTCTCTGTAGTGACATTTTCTTACACTGTATTACAACCATTTTTTTAAGATTTCAAAAGCAAGTGTTTATTGGCCTGTTATGTGCCAAGGTCTATGTTTAGGCCCATTTTCAGAGGTGAACAAATCCTCCATAGAGTTTTCCTCCACAGAGTTTCAAAACTAATGGGCTCTAAACAAGCAATGTCTCTGCATTTGTAATGAACTCTTCTGGAGAAGATAAGAAGTACTTTTTCTTTTCTTTTTCTTTTTATTTTTTTAAGAATTGACAATGAAAGTGGAAAGTATTATGCAAAGATTTCCTGAGTATCTTAGCACGTATCTAACCAAGCCATCTATACAAAAATAAAAAGTATAAAGTATAGGAAATTCTCCAGCCAACCTCTTTTTTGTTTCTAGTCTCCATTTTATCCACACTAATCACTCTACTCCTTAATTTTAAGGTGTGTCTATTGATTCACAAAATCCCAGCATTTCTTTTCTGAGCAATGTTCCCATCTCCATATAATCTTGCATACATTTCCTCTATCATATATACACAGTTTGGGGGCATTTTATGAAACTGAAGAATTATTAACAGTTTTACTATTGCAGGTCAAATGGTGTTTTAGTTACGTTATTTAGGAGAGTCAGAAGATTTTAAATATAAATATTCAATTTTATGCATGAAATAGCATGCCGTTTAGGACTTAATTTAAAATAAATTATTGGGCAGGAGAAAGATCGACTGGCATAATGGATGAAATAATAGTCTATGAGTTGATAACTGTTAAAACTAAGTGAAATGGACATGGGATCCCACTATATTATTCATATTTGTTGTTGTTGTTGTTGTTCTAAAAAATTATTTTTTAGAGCAGTGTTAAGTTCACAGCAAAGTTGAGAGGCAGGTACAGATTATTTCCCCAAATCCCCTGCCCCTGCACATTATCAACATTCCCCACGAGCATGATACATTTGTTAACAATTGATGAACCTACACTGACACCTCGTTATAGCCCAAAACCCATAGTTTACATTAAGGTTCTCTCTTGGAGCTTTGCATTCTATGGTTTTGGACAAATGTATAGTGACACATATCTATAATTATAGTATCACACAAAGCATTTTCACTGCCCTAAAAATCTTCTGAGCTCTACCTGTTTATCTCTTTATCTCAACTAACTCCTGGCCAACCACTAATTTTTTTTTTTTTGGTCTCCATAGTTTTGTCTTTTCCAAAATGTTATATAGTTGTAATCATACAGTATGTAGCCTTTGTAGATTAGTTTTTTCACTTTAGTAATATGTACTTAAGCTTCCTATGTGTTTTTTGTGGCTTTATAATTTATTTCTATTTAATACTGAATAATATTCTATCATCTGAATGTACCACAATTTGTTTATCCATTCACCTACAGAAGGACAACTTAGTTGTTTCTAAGTTTTGGCAATCATAAATAAAGCTGCTATAAACACCTATGTGCAGGTTTTACACAGACATAAGTTTTCAACTCTTTTGAATAGTTACCAAGGAGAAGGATTGCTAGATCTTGTAGTAATAGGGTATTTAATTTTGTAGAAAACTGCCAAATTGTCTTCCAAAGTGGTTGTACCACTCTGCATTTCCACCAGCAATGAATGAGAGTTGCTATTGCTCCAGATCCTTGTCAGCATTTGGTGTTGTCAGAGTCCTATATTTTAGTCATTCTGATAGGTTTGTAGCAGTATCTCATTGTTATTTTAATTTGCATTTCCCTAACGACATATGGTCTGGACCATCTTTCCATATGGTTATTTTGTATTTATATATCTTCTTTGATGAGATGTCTATTAAGGTCTTTGGCTAATTCTTTTTAATTGGGTTATTTGTGTTCTTATTGTTGAGTTTTAAGAGTTCTTTGTATGTTTTGAATAATAGTCCCTTATCATGTGGGACTTTTGTAAATACATTCTTCATTATCTTGACATCTTTTTTTTTTTTTTAAACAGAGTTTGCTTCATTGTCCAGGCTGAGGTGCAGTGGCATGATCTGCACTCACTGCAACCTCCACCTCCCAGGTTCAAGCAATTCTCTTGCCTCAGCCTCCTGAGTAGCTGGAATTACAGACATAAGCCACCAAACCAGGCTACTTTTTGTATTTTTAGTAGAAATGGAGTTTCACGATTTTGGCCAGGCTGTTCTCAAACTCCTGACCTCAAATGATCCACCTGCCTTGGACTCCCAAAGTGCTGGGATTACAGGCATTAGCCACCATGTCTGGCCAGAAGTTCTTCATTTTAATAATGTTCAGCCGATCAGTATTTCTATCATAGATTGTGCTTTTTACATTGTATCTAAAATGTTGTCACCCTACCGAAGTTCATCTAATTTTTCTGCTCTGGTAATCTTCTAGAAGTTTTATAGTTTTGCATTTACATTTAGGTCTATAATCCATTTTAAGTTAATTTTTTTGAAGGGTATAAAGTATGAGTCTATTTCATTTTTGTTTTTTTGCATGTAGCTGTCTTGTTGTTTTGCCACTATTTGTTTAAAAGACAATCTTTGCTCCATTGTCTTGCCATTGCTCGTTAGTAAGAAATCAGTTGAATACATCTATCTGGCTCTCTTTCTGGGCTCTTTATTCTGTTCCATCAATCTACTTATCTGTTCATTCCTCATGCCACACTGTCTCAATTACTGTAGATTTGTGGTAAATCTTGAAATATGATAGTGTCAATCCTCCAATTTTGTTTTCCTTCATAATTGTGTGGCATAATCTGGGCCTTTTTCCTCTGTATATAAACCTTAGAATCAGTTTCTCAATATTCACAAAATAACTTTCTGAGACATTGATTGGGATTTCATTGAATTTATTGACCAACTTAGAAAGATCTGACATCTTAAAAATACTGTCTTCCTCTCCATGAATATGAAATATCTAATTTATTTATGTTATTCTATCTGACATGTCATAATTGTATACATTTATTTTATTCTTTTTTGATTGCTTTTATTAGAGTTTCGTAGGTTTCCTCATCTAGATCTTGTACGTATTTTGTTACACTTATGCCTATATGTTATATTTTGGGGAATGCTAATGTAAACTGCATTCTGCTTTTGATTTCAAATTTTACTTGTTTATTGCTGATATATAAGAAAGTAATTGACTTTTGCATATTAACTTTGTATCCTGCAAACTTGCTGCAATCATTTATTAGTTCTTGGAGAATTGTGTTGTTGTGGTTGTTGTCATTGAGTCTTTGAGATTTCCTGTATACATGAACATATCCTTTACAAACCAAGATACTTTTATTTTTTTTTCTTTCAAAGGAAGCTTTCATTTTTTTTTTCATTTTTATTTTGTTTCCTTGTCTTATTGCATTGGCTAGGACTGTTAGTACAATGTTGAAGAAGAATGGCAATACAGAACATCCTTCCTTCTGATCTTGGTGGGAAATCTCCCCATTTCTCACCTGTAAGTATAATGTGTGCTGTGGGTTTTTTGTCAATATTCTTTATCAAGTGGAAGATATTTCCTTCTATTCCTACTACTCTGAGATTTGTTTTTATTATAATTGAGTGTTGAACTTTATCAAATGCTTGCTGCACCTATTGATGTGATCATGTAATTTTTCCTTTTAATAGCCTGTTGATGTGATGGACTACATTAAAACTATTTTATTTGTTTATATATTTAAAATTTACAATGACAAAAAGCCAACAAAATATTTTCTGTTGTATTCCTTATTTAAATGTTATCAACAAGTGTGATGTTTATTTTTTTTGTGTCAACTTTGCTAGGCTATAGTACCCAGTTGTTCAGTTTTATACTAATCCAGGTGTTGTTATGAAGGCATTGATGAATACACTTAGTATCTGCAATCAGCTGATTTTAAGTAAAAGAGGTTACTCTTGATAATGTGGATAGACTTCATCTAATCAGTTGATAATCCTTAAGAACAAAACTTGAGATTTCCTCCCAAAAAAGAAATTTGACCAAGCTTTCAGCGTCAACTTCAGCCTACGTGTTTCAGCCTATAGGCCTACCCTACAAATCTCTGACTTGCTGGTCCCTACAACTGGATGATTCAATACTTTTAAAGAAATCTATGTATGTATAGGTAAATATACATATCTTTAAAGAATGAATTTATGGTAGAAACTTGAGGTCAGTGATAGATTTTCAGACAGAGCACATAGTAGAGTTGTGCCCTTCAGGTTACTTGACAAAGACAAATGTCTATGCCATAAGGTAAAACTTGTTCTATGTTAAATGATACATTTAAATTATGAGAAAGACAATTTAATATGTTACATCATTAGAGTACTTTTAACTTTTATACAAAGTATATAAAGTTGCTGTCTTACTACCTAGATATATAACTGGATCACTAAAACACCAAATAATTGCATTTTTGATATTTTCAAAACTCAACAGTTACAAAAATTACAATAACAACAGGGCTGTTTCATTGTCTGAGATCTTCTCCAATACACTCAGAGAACTTTAGTGCACTGGAGAATGTAAGCCTTAAAATCAAATAATGACAATACAAGATATCAGCAAATGAGGGCACTAATTTTCAAAGAGTCTGTTTGTCAGCAATACATAGCAGAAATGTTATATTACTGGCAGAGTTTTAAAATATCTGTACATACTAAAATTACTTTGGAGAGAGTTTTCCAAGTACATAATCCTAATTCACCCCGTGCAAACTAACCAAATCAGAGAGGAATCCAAGCTGGTATGCTATAAAAATGTTTCCTAAGTCATCCTTTGGATAATCTAAGCTTCTACACTACCTGCAGATATTCCAAGCCACAGGCCGATGTTATTTTCTGCTGTCTCTTTCCACTTATAGATGGAAGCACTTGGAGAAGCATTCATAGTCAGTAAGCCAAATGACTTAGAGGAGGGATTTCTCATTTTTCTTATTGATCATCATGGAAGCCAAGTGTCTGCCTCTGTGCATTCAATAAAGTTAATGCATGCAAAATTAATTAGATATTTACCTTAGAAGTAAAGTCATAAAAAGTTATATATTTGCTCTGGTAACATGCAATTATCTATTATTTTGGTAAAAATGTTGCATTATCTTTAGATCACATGCATGCATCATATGAGTTGGAATGATTGTTACATATGTTAGGGACATTTTAGATGACTGTATGGTGATGAAGTGCAATAGAAACAGCTACATATACATATGTTGACATTGACAGGTTACCTAATTGCTCAAGACTAAGGTTTTCACAGTGACTCCAGAGAGAATTTAAAAGCCCCTTCTGTTTCACGGCTCTCTCTTTCTCATCCTTCTGCTGTGTGGTTCCTGACTTAAACCATAACATAAAACGAGATTAATAAAGCACAGACTTTTTAATGAAATCAGGTTTGATATCAAGCCCTTTAACTTTCTAATCTGTTTTCAGCATCTGTAAGTGCTGCACAATCACTTTCAGCATCTCTCCAGAGAGCAGAGAAAGACATTTCTTCTATCTTTGATCTGTTTCTTGTCACTGGAAATTATCTGCAATAAATTTTCCAACAGAATTTTACTAGTATTATTATGGTATCAAGAAATCAAGTCTTTTTAGGTCCTTTGTTTAAAATCAGCACTAAATTTAGTTACTCCATCCTCAGCAATTAAGCAGCGTCAATGAAGCAAAGCCCTTGCTAAGTATAAATAATAATCCCAGAGAGCTTGTCTATGTCCTTCAGTCTCTTATATTTAAGACAGACAGCACTACCATGGATAAATGGGGCAGAAAGACATAGTCATTGAAATAGTAAGTGACTCATTGATGAGAAAGGTTTTCACCTCGTACACAGTTTAAAGTTAAGTGCCTTTTAAAAATGGGGTAAAGTCAGCTGATTGGGTTACCCTACAGAAGAGCAAGCCATTATTGCACTTATGTCACGCTGGTGATAGCAAGTCACATTGCTGAAGCCTATGTTTATCCTGTATACTTCTGCCAGATATTTTATCTTTAGGCAAGAAGTCTCACCACATTCAGGTGTCACTTTCCTATTTTCTTCCAAATTATTCTGTGTCTTCAAGACAACCAATGCAATGGTCTCACCAGTATGGTCGGACCTTTCTCCTGTTACTTGGGGCTTGCCACTGCAAAAGTCACATGACCCCTGAAATTTCATTTGTGACATAGCCTTCTCAAGTGCAGAGAAAACTTAAGTTTACTATGGGAATAAAGTTGGCAAGATGCACTTAAGTTTAGTCAAGCTGTGAGTCAACGATCATAATGAATTGAGCAATCTACTGGGCATTCTCCTACTGATTCAATTCACAGTTTCCCTACTGATTCATTCACAGTTTTGACAACTAGAAGTCCAAGATCTGAGTGTCTTCATGGCTGGGTTATGCTAGAAGCCTCATGGTTTACAAATAACTGTCTATTGATTGTGTCATTACATGGCAGAGAGATTAAAGAGGGGTAGCTTTTATCCTCTTCTAAGAAGTATAACAATTTTATTATGGAGGCTTCAAACTCAGAACCTAATTACGTCCTAACACCATCACATTAGGGGTCAAGGTATCAATATATGAACTTGGGTGGGACATAAATATTTAGTTCATAACAGCTCAGAACTGCTAATGACATAAGTGTATATTGAACATAGCTCTTGCCTTCAAGGAGCTTAGAACATGTTAAAGATGTAAATAAAATAAATCAATAGCAAAGGCCACTGCTATTCAAAATTAGTATTCTAGGAATGTGAGTGACCCAGAAGATGAGAGAAAGAACACATCACATCAAATTCTGTGTTTACATGCTTGTAATTTACATATACTAGTATTTATTTAATCTCTTGTAATAGTAGAAATAAATTTCCAAACTTTATTAGAAAGAAAACCAAGATTCAGAACATTAAATAACTTAATGGTTGAGACTGGAATTCAGGTCTCTAATTATTTTTTCTAGAATTCATGAAGAAATTGGAATTTGAGAAGAAAGAATAATAATAATAAGAAAAAGATTTGGACTCACAGCAGTAGTAAGGATAATTTTAAATAGTGAAAAGGGAGGAGAAGGAATACAGGGATAAAAATGTACATGGTATTTTAAAGGGAATAGTGAATAAATCTCTCTCTTTGAAACAGTGGTGTCTTGCAGGTTCTAAAAGCTAAATATAAACATTTGCTATTACTTGCCTAGAGTTTTAAGATTTGTAGAATAATTTTACATATATTATTATTATTCTTTTAATTGCATTTTAGGTTTTGGGGTACATGTGAAGAACATGCAAGATTGTTGCATAGGTATACATGTGGCAGTGTGATTTGCTGCTTTCCTCCCCTTCACCTATATCTGGCATTTTTCCCCATGCTATCTCTCCCCAACTCCCCACCTC
>CAUYLG010074783.1:0-36781 GCA_963573385.1 Cacajao melanocephalus
TTCACAGAGAGCTTAATGCACAATGGGCAAAGGTGGACGCCCACCACGTCACGGAGGGCCACTGGGACTTCACACCAAGAACACCTGATGATTTTGAATATGTGGAAAGCTGTGGATGGGTCTTCATTTTTAAAGAAGCCACAATCTTGGCTCCCTAGAACCTCCACCGCCTGATCTACCAACAATCTCCCTAGAACCTCCACCGCCTGATCTACCAACAATCACTCTGGCTGCTGGAGAAAGAAGGTGGTGGAGGAAGGCAAGAGTGGAGGGGTGGAAACTGATCAGGAAATAAATGTGGCAGCCCAGGAAAGAGCCATTCACTGGTGGCTTAGCCCTGGGTGGGGACGGGGGTAGTGCCAGTGGAAGTGCAGAGTGAAGGTCATCTTCATTCAATGTCAGAGGGTGTGGTTCTTCCACCTCCATGGGCACAGGACAGTAAGTATTTTCACCACACAAAACAAGCTCCACCTGCAGTAGACACGCTTGCTCATATCCTTTTTTTTTTTTTTTTGAGATGCAGTCTCGCTCTGTCGCCCAGGCTGGAGTCCAGAGGCACAATCTCAACTCACTGCAACCTCTGCCTCCTGGTTTCAAGATTGAGATTCTCCTGCCTCAGCCTCCTGGGTAGCTCAGATTATAGGCACCCACCACTGCACTCGGCTAATTTTTATATTTTTAGTAGAGACAGGGTTTCGCCATGTTGATCAGGCTGAGGGGGAGGGAGGAAGGGAGGGAGGAAAGAGAGGGGAGGGGAGAGAAGAGGGAAGGGAAGGGGAGGGGAGGGGAGGGAAGGGAAGAGGGAAGGGAAGGGGAGGGGAGGGGAGGGAAGAGGGAAGGGAAGGGAAGGGAGAAAGAAAGAGAAAGAAAAAGAGAAAAACAAAGAAAAAAGAAAAAGAAAGAAAGAAAAAGAAAAAAGAAAGAGGAAGGAAGGAAGGAAGAAAGGAAGAAAGAAAAAGAAAGAAAGAAAGAAAGAGAGAGAGAGAGAAAGAAAGAGAACCATGCAAAACAAGCTAAAACAAAGCTTTTAGCATTCGTGTCTCTGGAGGGTTGAGGATGCTTTGGCCTGTCATTAAAGGGAAGTAGCTTGAGCTGTGAGAACAGGAGAAAGTGGAAGGAAAGAGAAGAGAGAGACGAGCTGGTTTTGATTTATTCTATGTCCGTTTTTTTCCCCCTCTAGATTTTTAAAAGAAGAGACTTTAGAAAGCGCATATAAGTCTTTGCAATTTTACGTTTAACAAATCATTTCCCAACTGAGCTGGCATTTGGAGACAAGGGTGATAGCTCCGGATGAGCGTTTCTCCGACCCTATTGCTGGAACTGGGTAGTTTCTCCTTTCCCTCCCAGGCTTAGTTCTGGGGCTTCCAAGAGTGTCTCAGTCTATTTGTATTGCTATAAAGGAATGCCTAAAGCTGGGTAATTTATAAAGAAAATAGGTTTCTTTGGCTCACAGTTCTGCAGGCTGCACAAGAAATATGGCGCCAACATCTGGGGCTGGTGAGGGCCTCGGGAAGCTGCCACTCATGGCAGAAGGTGAGGGGGAGCTAGGAAGATTATATGGCAAGAGACGGAGCAAGAGAGGAGAGAGGTGCCACACCCTGTCTAACTACCAGATCTCATGATGGGAACTAAGAGGGAGAGCTCACTCGTTCTCATGAGAATGGCACCAAATCACTTATGAGAGATCCACCCCCATGTCCTAAATACCTCCCACCAGGCCCCACCTCCAACACTGCAGATCAAATTTTAACAGATTTGGAGGAGACAGATATTCAGACTATGTTAGAAGGGAAGCCTCACACCTGTGAAGAGAGAAGGTGGTGGAGAAGGAAGGCAAGGGTGGAGGGGTAGGAAGTGGGCTCATGATGCATGCATACTTAGGACTAAATAAACATTTGTGTGACTTTCTTTCTTGGGCATGTCCAATCTCTCCATGTTTTCCTGTTTCACAGGCTTCTTCGTTGTCCCTCCCGACTGCCAAATTCATATATTGAAACTCTAATCCCCGATGGGATGGTATTTGAAGATGGTGCCTTTGAAAGGTGATTAGGTCATCACCATCGACAGGGGCTCATTCTGTTGCCCAGGCTGGAGTGCAGTGGCCTGATCGTGACTCACTGCAGCCTCCAACTCCTGGACTCAAGCCATTCTCCTGCCTTGGCCTGCACGGTAGCTGGGACTACAGACACCTGCTACCATATTCAGTTAATTGAAAAAAAAAAAAAAATTGAGAACAAGCCTGTTGGATCTCTCATGTTTTTTGTGTTTTCCTTCTTGCTTGCTCTTGCTCAAAGCTTACATCCTGCCAAGGCATTTTTCCTTTTTCTGGGGCCACATGCAGGCTGCTTATATGGAAGCACCAATGGCCAGTGTCACAATGTTACTGAGACTGGCCCTGACATCGTTGTCCCAGCCTGTCACTGCTGCTGTCCCCAACTCCAAGCTCACTCCCCTCAATACCAGTAGTGCTACCAATGGCACCAACACAATGTCTCTCATCTGCCGTGGTGACAGCCAATGTATTTCTACCAACATTTTTTTTTTGAGACTGATTCTCACTCTGTAGCCCAGACTGGAGTGCAGTGGCACAGTCTTGGCTCCCTATAACCTCCACTGCCTGATCTACCAAGAATCTTCATGGCTGTAGAGATTATAGAAAACGGGCCCTATTGCTTAATTTTTTTTTAATTAAAAAAATTATTTTGAGACAGGGGCGTGTTCTGTGTCCCAGGATAGAGTTCAGTAGCCTGATCATGAATCACTGCAGCCTTCAACTCCTGGGCTCAAGCCATCCTCCTGCCTCGGCCTCCCAAGGAGCTGGGACTACAGACACATGCTGCCATATCTAGCTAATCACAAAAAGCTTTTTTTAGAGACAGGGTCTTGCTGTGTTGCCCAGGCTGGTGCTGAACTCCTGGGTTCAAGTGATCCTCCCTCCTTGACCTCCCAAGGTGTTGGGATTAACAGGTGTGAGCCATTGCACCTGGCCTGTCGTTTGCTTTATCATCTTTTCATCCCAGTGCCTAGTAAGGAGCAAACCCTGTGCTGTCCTTGGAGCTGCTCTATCTATAAACAGTGGTCATTCTTGGGCCAGTCTTGGGCATCTCCAATCTCTACATGTTTCTCCCTTGTCATGGGCTGCATGTTTGCCCTTCCCCACTGCCAAATTTATACATTGAAACTCTAGTCCCCAGTGGGAAAAACTTAGCTCCCTACAACCTCCAAGTCCTGATCTACTAACAGTCTTCATTGCTGTAGAGATGACAGAAAATGGGCCCTGTTAGGCCAGGCGCGGTAGCTCACACCTGTAATCCCAGCACTTTGGGAGGCCTAGGAGGGTAGATCACGAGGTCAGGAGATTGAGACCATTCTGGCCAACATGATGAAACCCCATCTCTACTAAAAATATTTTAAAAATTAGTCAGGCATGGTGGTGTGTGCCTGCAGTCCCAGCTACTCAGGAGGTTGAGGCAGGAGAATCGCTTGAAACCAGGAGGCGGAGACTGAAGTGAGCCAAGATCATGCCACTGCATTCCAGCCTGGATGACAGCATGAGCCTCTGTCTCAAAAAAAAAGAAGGGGGCCCTGTTGCTTATTCCTGGGTTTAAGTGATCCTCCCTCCTTAGCCTCCCAAGGCGTTGGGATTACAGGTGTGAGCCATTGCACCTGGCCTGTTGCTTGTTTTGTTTTATCATCTCTTCATCTTGGTTCCCAGTTATAGGCACCGAGGTGCAGAGTGAGGAGCAAACCCTGTGCTGTCCTTGGAGTTACTCTATCTACAAACAATGGTTATTCTTGGGCATCTCCGATCTCTACATGTTTCTTCCTGTGTCATGGACTGCATGTTTGTCCCTCCCCACTGGCAAATTTATGTATTGAAACTCTAGTCCCCAGTGGGTATTTGAAGATGGGGTCTTTGAGAGGTAATTAGGTCGTGAGGGTGGAGCTCTTATGATGGGAGTAAAGCTCTTCTAAGACAAGATAGGAGAGAGCTTGTTTTTCCTCTCTTTCTCCATGCAAGCAAATCAGAAAGACATCTCTCACCAGAATCTGACAATGCTAGCACACTGATCTTGGACTTTCACCTCCAAAACTGTGAGAAAGAACTATTTGTTGTTTAAACCACCCCGTCTATGACATTCTTGTTACAGCAGCCCCACGTAATGAGGACTGCCTGTGTCAGTTGAAATCTAGAGATAAACAGAAGTAAAAAGAGAGTTAGACATGGCCAGCTGTGGTGGCTCACCCCTGTAATCCCAGCACTTTGGGAGGCTGAGGTGGGAGTATCACTTGAGCCCACAAGTTCAAGACCAGCTTGGGAAACATAGAGACCTTCTCTCTACAGAAAATTTAAAAATTGGCTGGGTGTGTTGACATGCACCTGTAGTCCCAGTTACTCAGAAGGCTGAGGTGGGAAGATCTGTTGAGCACAGGAGTTGAAGGCTGAGCTATGACTGCAGCACTGCATTCCAGCCTGGGCAACAGAGTGAGATCTTCTCCAAAATAATAAGTAAATGAAAAGAGTTGGACATGAACAGAATTCATTGCGGGAAAAGCCTCTGAAGGATAAAGAGAAGAAGGAGCAGGAGCTGGTGAGGAGCCTCTGGATTGCTGTGCAGGTCTGAGATCTGTGAGCGGAGATGGGGAAGGGGAGGAGTCTGGATAGAAAAAGCCCTGGGCCACAGCACAGCTCTGGGAGAGTTTTGGCTAGGTCTCTGCAGAGTCCCTGAATTAATTATCTTTCACTGTGTAACAAACCACCCCGAAATGCAATGGCTTAAAACAACATCAAACTTTTCTTATGTCAGTTTCTGTGGATCAGGAGGTCAGAAGCAGCTGAGCTGGGTGGCTCTAGTTCCTGTCTTCTCATGAAGTTGCAATCAAGATGTTGGCTGCAGTCATTTGAAGACTTGATTTGGGCAGGAGGGGGTACTTTCAAGGTGGCTCACTCACATGGCTGGCAAATTGATACTGGGTGTTGGCAGGAGGATTCATTTCCTTGCCATATGGACATCCCCAGAGAGCTGCCTGAGTGTCCTCAAGTCATGGTAGCTGGCTTCTCCCAGAGTGAGGGACCTAAGAGCATGCAAGGCAGAAGCTATTATAATTTAGCTTCCAAAGTCTGACTGCATGAGTTCTGTAAATCCTACTGAATTCTACAGAATTACATGAGTCAGCCCATCATGGGACATATGCTTGCATGGGTCAACCCATCATGGGAGTGGTCTACATGGGGTGTGAATACGGGAGGCGAGGATCACTGGATGCCACACTCCACAAGCCAAAAACGGACTGTCAGAGAAGCCCCACCGTGGACAGAAGTAGTTTGGCTTGGTTGTCTTACCCTGCTTAGCCACTAGGAGGAAAACGTGGCCTCCATGTAAGTCTTGCAGAAGACTGGTGGAGGATATGAAGGGGGCAGCCACTGGGGGATGACCACCAACTATTGTGAGCAGAACCTCTTCACAATAAATTCTACTGAAGGACGATCTGAGCTGCTCAGCTTCCTGGTTTCTACATGTCCCCATTCGTTTACACAAATAAACCCTGAGAATATCCAGTTCACAAGCCCCCAACTTTCCAAGCTTCCCTGAGCCCTAGGACAAGCACATCTTCTGGTTGAGCTGAGAACATTGTCGTATTAAAACAAGGAAACTGAAGCACAGAGACAGATGATACACCCAAGGTCTCCCTAAAGATGATAAAAGCAGGAATAACATGAAGGCTTTAAAATTCCAAGCCTGATACTCTTTGCTTTGTGCCATGAAGTCCCCATAAATCCAGCCATCTGTGCAAAGGACTGGCTTGCTGGGACACTCCAGACTGCTAAACACACCATTATCTATGATGTACATTCCTATTTTTACTGTTGTGGCTGCTACGGCAACAGATTTCATTTCCTAATTATGTTTTTCTTTGGCTAATGTAAAAATTAATTTCCATTCCCTGAACAGTCATCAACTACTGGTAAAAGGAGATCACTCACGAGATTGAGTGGTAAACCCACTGGATTCCGGAGCTATCTGCAAGTGAGGGCAAGAAGCTGCCATCTGTTACCTGCACATTCTGTACATTCTGTGCTATACTCCATGCAAGATATCTGCTTTCTCTCAAGGCTGTGAGGCCAATTTCAATGTTTATTTTATTTTATTTTATTTTATTTTATTTTATTTTATTTTATTTTATTTTATTTTTGAGACGGAGTCTGTCACTCAGGCTGGAGTGCAGTGATGCCATCTCAGCTCACTGCAATCTCCGCCTCCCGGATTCAGGTGATTCTCCTGCTTCAGTCTCTTCAGTAGCTGGGATTACAGGTGTGTGCCACCATGCTGGGCTAACTTTTGTATTTTTAGTAGAGACAGGTTTCACCATGTTGGCCAGGCTGGTCTCGAACTCCTGACCTCAGGTCATCTGCCCGCCTCGGCCTCCCAATCAATGTTCCCTTTTTAAAGTTAAGAAAATGGAGATGACAGAGGTGAAGCAACTTGCTCGGAATGCTATGTGATGTGGGTGGCAGGTCAGAATGTAAGCACATCTGCCTGACCCTAAGTTTGATCATTTTTTTCCTATATGAGACTGTTTCCAATTCTAACATAGTAGGCCTTCTGTATCTTGGGAGGATTTGTTCCAGGAACCCCTGCAGATACTAAAATCTGCAGATCTACAAGTCTCTTTTATAAAATGGCTTAGTTGGCTGGGTGTGGTGGCTCACGACTGTAATCCCAGTACTTTGGGAGGCTGAGGAGGGCAGATCACCTGAGGTCACAAGTTCAAGACCAGCCTGGCCAACATGGTGAAACTCCATCTCTACTAAAAATACAAAAATTAGTCTGGCGTGGTGGTGGGTGCCTATAATCCCAGCTACTTGGGAGGCTGAGGCAGAAGAATCGCTTGAACCCAGGAGGTAGAGTTTACAGTGAGCTGAGATCACACCACTGCACTCCAGCCTGGGGCACAGAGTAAGACTCTGTCTCAAAATAAATAAATAAAAATAATAAATAATGGCTTAGTACACTCAGCCTCGCTACATACAGAGTTTGGTCCCCAGTTGGATCAATCCTTAGATGCAAGAGGCATGGATACAGAGGGGTCACTGTCTCTCTTAGTTTCCTAGTTTTGTTGGAGTTACTGATATTGAGTCTACTTCTCAGCCTTGGTTTTGCTGCCTAACAGCTGTGGGTCACAAGGAAGTATGTGAGTCTCAGGGTAACTGATTCACACTAATTAAACTCACAAGAGAGACTGATATATATGCCTGAATGACTGTCTATTCTCTTGCAAGGGAGTAAGCAAAATTTTCATATTTATTCTCCAGATAAGCCTCTTCCCATAAGCCTGATAAGTTGAATTACTCAGCAGAAGGCTGCTTAGCAAGTATAAAATCAGAGCCAAAGTATCTGGGAGGCAGCTTTGAAGAATCTTATGGCTTACAGATGACCCTTTCTTGAAGTCCTATCTTATGTGATGGGAAAATTTAAATGTCTCTTAAAAAAAAAAAAACATACAGACACACACAGAGAAGTATTGTCAAAGTCTCATTGCTTTGTTTCCCCAGACTTTTTTCTGATACTTTCATTATGTAGAAATGATTTTTCTTCAAATATTGTATTACAATTTATTAGGCAACAACTTCATTTGCTGTGCAACAATATTCATTTCAGGATGTGTTTTTACTATTTTGCCTCGGAAACTATCTGTCTTCTAATATGGCTTTGTAAATTCATTATGCATCACATGCAGTTTTTCTTATGATGGTGCAAGATGCATCAATCTAATTCCTACAAGGCCTCACCCTTTTCCAGAGTCATGAACACTGCCTGAACCCTCACACCTCTCAGACGATGGGTGAGAAGGCAATGCAAACATCTCCTCTCCCTTGGACCAATCTGTTTTAAATCACAGCTGATTGTACTAGGCATGGGTCCCTAACTTATCCAAGCCTTGCATGGTGGGTATGCAAAGAAGAGGTAGAACAGATTCTTTCTCTAAAAACTTAGAGGACTTTAGGAGGCCGAGGTGGGTGGATCACCTGAGGTCAGGAGTTCGAGACCAGTCTGGCCAACATGGTGAAACCCTGTCTCTACTAAAAATACAAAAATTAGCCAGGCTTGTGTTGTGCGCCTGTAGTCCCAGCTACTTGGGAGGGTGAGGCAGGAGAATTGCTTGAACCCGGGAGGTGGAGGTTGCAGTGAGCCAAGATCACACCACTGCACTCCAGACTGGGCAACAGAGTGAGACTATCTCAAAAAAAAAAAAAAAAAAAAAAAAAAAGAGTCAGACGTGAGAAATGGAGGAAGAGTAATTGTTGGTAGAGAAAGCTGAATGATGTGAGCTCAGGAGGTAAGAGGATGTGCCCTATGTGAGTCTCCTAGAACTGCCATAACAACACATCACAAATGGAGTAGCTTAAACTACAGGAACTTTTTGTCTTGCTGGTCTGGAGCTGCAAATCTGAAATGAAGCTGTCAGCAGGGTTGGTTCCTTTCAAGGGCTGAATCTGTTCCATGTCTCTCTCCTAGCTTCTGGCAGCCCCAGGTGTCCTCCTGGCTTATAGATGCCATTCACCCTGTGTCTTCACAGCATTCCCCCGGTATGTCTGTCTGTTTCTGTGTCCAAATGTCCCCCTTTTCTAAGGACACCAGACATACTTGTCCATCTATCCTAATGACCTCATTTTAACTTGAGTCAATCTGTCATGACTCTATTTCCAAAGAAGGTCATGTTCTGGATTGGGCATCGTGGCCCACACCTGTCATTCCAGCACACTTTGGAAGGCTGAGGCAAGAGGATCACTTGAGTCCAGGAGTTTGAAACTAGCCTGGGCAATGTGGCAAGATCCCATCTCTACAAAAAAAAAAAATTAGCCGGGCATGACTGCATGTGCCTGTAGTCCCGGCTACTTAGGAGGCTGAGGTGGGAGGATCCCGTGAATGGAGGAATTTGAGGCTGCAGTGAGCTACGATCACACCACTGCACACCAACCCAGCAACACTGCAAGACCCTGACTTTAAAAACAAACCAAAGAAAAGAAAAACAAATAAGGTCATGTTCTGAGGTACTGGGGGTTAGAATTCAGCATGTATTTTTGGGAGAAGGCAATGCAAGTATCTCCTCTCCCTTGGACCAAACTCATAAAGTAAGTTCAGGAGGCGGCCAAGGAAAGTCATCTCGGGGCCACAGGCTTCAGTAAGGAGCCCCACCCTGGTCTCTGCATTGGACCTACCTTTTGGATTATGGCCACAGAAGCAGGTATGATAGAGACCCCAGCAAGGCCATCAATGAGAGGATAACTAGGTACAACAGAAAGAGGAGGTGCCCCATAGTGAGCCACCATGACACTCTTATTTTTCTTTTCTTTTTTTTTTTTTTATTTTACTTTAAGTTCTGGGATACATGTGCAGAACATGCAGGTTTGTTACATAGGTACACATGTGCCATGGTGGTTTGCTCCACCCATCAACCTATCAACTGGGTTTTAAACCCTGCATGTATTAGGTATTTGTCCTAATGCTCTCCCTCCTCCTCCTCCCCACCCCAACAGGCCCCGGTGTGTGATGTTCCCCTCCCTGTGTCCATGTGTTCTCATCGTTTGACTCTTATTTACTAGTGAGAACATGTGGAGTTTAGTTTTCTGTTCCTGTGTTAGTTTGCTGAGAATGATGGCTTCCAGCTTCATCCATGTCCCTGCTAAGGACGTGATCTCATTCCTTTTTATGGCTGCATAGTATTCCATGGTGTATATGTGCCACATTTTCTTTGCCCAGTCTATCACTGATAGGCATTTGGGTTGGTTCCAAGTCTTTGCTATTGTAAAGAGTGCTGCAATAAACATAGTGTGCATGTGTCTTTATAGTAGAATGGGTGTATACCCCATAATGGGATTGCTGGGTCAAATGGTATTTCCGATTCTAGATCCTTGAGGAATGGTCACACTGCCTAACCTCCTATATTTCTTAAGGTGACTAGTGATGATGTATCCTGTACAATTAAGGAATCTAAGTATGACAGCGACCCACCTCCCAGACCTGAGATTACTGCAGCAACACTACCAGTGATCAAATACACTGTCCAAGCAGGAAGTCTAGTAACAGAAATTCCAAGCAGGCAGTTAGATTTCTCTTCCAATCTACCCACTGCCATGAGTTAATCGCATGACCCTGAGCTCCAATCCCTTCACTTGTCAAGCCAAGGGCTCTTCCCAGCTATAAAATTCTGTGATTTTATCATAATTGGTCAATTAAGCACAAACAGTCCCTCCAACAGACAGCCTCGAAGATGCACTTTAGAAAAATCACTGAGTGGGTAAATTGTGTGCTCTTAAGTGAGAGTTTATTATCTAACTCTCTGGGAAGCAGACCAGAATTTTCCTCCCAAATGTGAGATTTACTTTGCGCTTAAGTTATTTTTAAAAGGTAGACAAAACCCATGATATCATCCCTCTATTAATTTGTAGACGTGAAAAGAGATTCCTACCAGTTCTGAGCCTTAGATAAATACACAAGAATAATAATAACCTTCGCAGGAAGGTATTGAATATTAGACAGTTACCAAAGGCAAATGTTATTTGTTCCACAGGAGCTTCCTGGCTGGGTCTTTTGATTCTGTGTGTAAGCTGCTAGAGCAGGCAATTACTGTTTGTTTTCTATTCTGGGTCTTTAAATACCTTAGAATTCTTTCTACTGTGGTCCAACTGTTAGGAGGAACACTCTGGCCCCACTGTGGGAAAGACTCCATGTAAGAGTTCTTAAATGAAAACCCCAGGCATGTGCCAGGTTGGCACAGGGGAGGAGAAGGAGGCTGTTCATTCACTCAGTCTGCCCACCATTACCATCTCCCCACTGAGCCATGGCGCCTGGGATCCATAGACCTCGTGGATCATCTGAGGTCAGGAGTTTGAGATCAGCCTGGCCAAAATGGTGAAACCCCTTCTCTACTTAAAATACAAAAAATTAACTGGGTGTGGTGGTGGGTGCCTATAATCTCAGCCACTTGGGAGGCTGAGGCAGGAGAATAGCTTGAACCCGGGAGGTGGAGGTTGCAGTGAGCCGAGATTGTACCACTGCACTCCAGCCTGGGCGACAGAGCAAGACTCCATCTCAGAAAAAAAAGATTCTATGCAGTATGAATCCACATCATATGTATTACACAATATGTAAAATATATGCCTATGTATATAGAACATATGCTTCTCTTTCATTTACATAGATGTAAATAAATATGTATATATAGAAGCACATAAAAGGATAAACATTATATCCTATCATATAAAGGATAAACATTTATTCACATAAAAGCATAAACATAATAGCAAGTAGTTATTGAACTCTTAATAGATCCCTTAATATACTCGGGATACTCTCCTACTCTCTTTATATACTGTATGCCATTTAAGTCTTAAATTTATTTTAAATAAAATTATATATGCAAAAGTGTGGCTCTAACATGTGTACAATGTAAACAATAAAAATAAATAGGGCCAGGCATAGTGGCTCACATCTGTAATCCTAGCACTTTGGGAGGCTGAAGCGGGAGGATAACTTGAGGTCAGGAGGTCAAGACTAGCCTGGGCAACATAGGGAGATACCATCTTTACCAAAAATAAAATAAAATAAAAAGTGAGCAGGCCAGGCGCCATGGCTCAGGCCTGTAATCCCAGCATTTTGGGAGGCGGAGGTGGGTGGATCACCTGAGGTCAGGAGTTCGAGACCAACCTGGCCAACATGGCGAAAACCCATCTCTACTAAAAATACAAAAACTAGCCAGGCATGGTGGCACACACCTGTAATCCCAGCTACTTAGGAGGCTAAGGCAGGAGAATGGCTGGAACCTGGGAGGCAGAGGTTGCAGTGAGCCAAGATGGCACCACTGCACTACAGCCTGGGTGACGAGAGTGAAACTCTGTCTCAAAAAATGAGAATAAAATAAAAATTAGCCAGGTGCGGTGACATATGCCTGTGGTCCCAGCTGCCATGGAGGCTGAGGTAAGAGGATTGGTTGAGCCTGGAAGGTCACAGCTGCAGTCAACTGTGACTGAGCACCACTATGCTCCAGCCTGGGCAACAGAGTAAGACACTGTCTTAAAATAAAAAATAAAAAGACAAGAAAAAATAAAAAACTTCTATGTACTCATTTCTCAGCTTAGGCTGGAACACGAATAATACCTTGATGCTTTCCCTGACTGCAGGTCACCCTACCCCTTGGCAGTCACAGCTAGACTGCAATTTGCATTAACTCCCTTGCTTATCTTTATTCATTTTCTATCATTGTTATTAAAACACATAACATAAGGGCTATCCTACATTTTTAAGTGTACATTACTATATTTTTAACTATAAGCATGCTGTTGTACGACCGACCTCTGGAGCTTTTCAATCCTGCATAACTGAAACTTTATACTCACTGAAAAGCAACTCCATTTTCCTCCACCTGCCCCTAGCCCCTGGTAACCAGCATTCTACTTTCTACTTCTATGGGTTTGGCAACTTTAGATACCTCAGATCAGTGGAATTAGGCTATATTTGTTTGTCTCTGATTGGCTCAATCATTCACTTTGCCTAATGTCCTCAAGGTTCATGCATGTTATTGCAAATGACAGGATTGCCCTCTTTTTATAGGGCTGATTGATATTCCATTTATGTGTATGACACATTTTCTCTATCCTTTTATCAGTTGTTGGACATTTAGATTACTTACATGTCTTGGCTATTGCAAATAATGCTTCCAAGGACATGGGAATAAAAATATCTCTTCAGCACCCTGATTTCAATTTTTTGGAACAAATACTCAGAATCTGGCTTGCTGGATCTTACAGCATTTTCTTCTCTTAAGACAGGATCTCATTCTGTTGGCTGAGTGCAGCTGTGTGATCATGGCTCACTGTGGCCTTGAATGCCTCAGCTCAAACAATCCTTTTGCCTTAGCCTTCCCGGTAGTTGAGACTATCAGCGTTTGCCACCATGCCTGGCTATTTTCTTTCTTTTCTTTTTTTTTTTTTTTTTTTTTTTTTGTAGTTATTGAGTCTCCTTCTATTGCCCAGACTGGTCTGGAACTCCTGGCCTCAACTGTCTCCCTGTCTTGCCCTCCCAAAATGCTGGGATTACAGGCGTGAGGCATTGCACCCACCCTAGAATTTTTGGATTCACGAAATAAATCTAATTTAGTTGAGATATGTGGTCATTTTTAATACATTACTACATTACTGGTATCAATTTGCTATTATTTGGATTATGGTTTTTGCATCTATGCAAGTTCCTCATTTGAGTCATGCATAGTGTTGCATTAAAGTTACGCTAGATTCATAAAATAAATTGTAGAGTACTGCTCTTTTTCCTGTTACCTAAAATAGTTTGGATAATATTAGAATTACTTCTTTCTTGAATATTTTAAAGCTTCACGAATAAAACCTTCTGAGCTTAGTGCTATCTTTGTGAAAGCTCTTAAAGTATAATTTTCATTTTTTAAAAATAGTTATTGGTTCATTTTGATTTTCTATTTCTTCTTAAAGAAGTATGTTTCAAGTTTTTCTTTTTTTTTCTTTTTTTATGTATTTGCTCATTTCACTCCAGTTTTAATCCATTACTTTTTTCAAAAAAAAGTTTTCACATTTTATTTGTCCTCTTTTTCTGGGACTCCAAGAACAAAGATATTAGAATTTTTGTTATTCCATGGGTCCCTGAGGCTGTCATAATTTTATTCCATTATTATTTTTGTTTACTCTCTTTTGTTCAGATAATTTCTCATTATCTTTTTTCACAGTCATCAATTTTTCTTTCTCTTCTTCATTTTGCTCCTGAGCCCATTCCATAATTTTTAGAGAATTTTAGTAATTGCATACAATTTTCATTCCATTCTGTCAAAAGAATCTTCTACTTCTCTGTTGAAACTTTCTCAATTCCATTCTATTTCAACAGTGTTCAATCTTACTTCTTGAAGTATAGTTCTAACAGTTGATCTATAGTCTTTGACAATCCCAACTTCTGTGTCAACTTCCTATTGGTGTCTGTTGGTCATCTTTTTTTCTTTGTGAGATGTTCAGATTTTTCCAATTATAATAAATTAGAGGCCAGCAGCAGTGGCTGACACCTGTAATCCCAGCCCTTTGGGAGGCTGAGCTGGGTGAATCACCTGAAGTCAGAAGTTTGAGACCAGCCTGGCCAACATGGTGAAACCCTGTCTCTACTAAAAATACAAAAAATTAGCCAGGCGTGGTGGTGGATGCCTATAATCCCAGATACTTGGGAAACTGAGGCAGGAGAACTGCTTGAACCCGGGAGGCAGAGGGTGCAGTGAGCTGAGACGGTGTTACTGCACTCCAGCCTGGGCAACAATAGCAAAATTCCATCTCAAAAAAAAAAAATTAGAAATTTAAAAAAATTTGTAATTTTATAATTCTTAATGTGTTAAGTAATTTTTATTGTATTCTGGACATTTTGCACACTATGCTCTGTGAATCTGAGTCTTGATTAAATGCTACAGAGATTTTTAAAATTTAAGTGAGTAGTAACCTGGCTAGATTCAAGTCACAAATTCCTACCCACCTTCTGTGTGCATTGGTTTATTCTAGTGCCAATTCTGTTTTCAAGGCCCTTATCAGAACTATTTAGATGTGTCCCACTGGTGTACCACCTAAGGGCTAATATGGGATCTGGGTAGTGTTCTAACCCATCCTTCAGTTCTCAAAGACTGTGGTACATGGTTTAGTATCAGATCCATATATATATATATATATATATATATATATATATATACACACACACACACACATATATATATACACACACATATATATTCAGTTTTCCCCACCAATTTTAATACTCTCAAATTCTAGTGATTCATTGAGATCTTTTTTAAATCTTCCTAATTATCTGTACATTCTCTTATTATTTTCAATCCACTTTTATTATTTAAATACATTCATTTTCATAGTGTTGCTTGTAATCCCAGTATCTACAGTCTTTGTAGGTCTGACTCTGTACTTTTTGTTTCTGTTGGCTCTTGCTCATAGTGACTTGCTTTCTCCAGAGATGTGTTTGCTTATTACAGGCTCTAACATTTTGAGTTGAAGTTTTCCAGGACACATATGTGGTATAAATTCTGGCCCAACTCCTCACTATGTATTTGCCATTAGCAGGGATTTTGAGAGATTATTTTCTTTTTTTAGTCACTCAACTCAGACCTAAGAAAAAGACCAACAATTTTTCCAGCTTTTACCTCTATAGAACAGGATTTTCATTTAATGTATTCACTGACAGTTTCCTCTCTCTGGGGCCCCATTTCTATGAGAAGGCTTCTGACCTGTCCTTCTGTCATGGTGGGACTACAGACTTTGTTTATATTTTCGTATGTATGTTTCACTTACACCCTTTATAGACAAACATTCATCCTCAGGGAAAAAAAGCCAGCTTCAAAAACTGTGTATCGTTCTTATATCATTCTTCATTATTGTTTTTCACGTCCAACTTGTATTTAAGCTCAGCATACTTAAAATATGCCTTAAATATGCTGTTCAGCATTTTTAGGTGTTCTATATTAGGGTGTGTGTGTGTGTGTGTGTGTGTGTGTGTTTACTTGGTCTGATACATAGCTTTAAGTAAAAGTTTGCCCATCATTTTTTCCTAAATTTACTATAAAATAAGGCTAATAAGCAAACCAAATATCAGCAGTGGTTTCATTTTGAAAGTACCTATGAGTTATTTTTTCTTTATGTTCATTTATATTTTCAGAAATTTAAAGAGGATGCAAAAAATGATGAAAGAAACACTATGGCAAGTAATTACATGGTGTAAAGGTAGCAAAACCAGAAGTTAACAATAAATAAAGGAATGAGTTGACAGAATTCTTCAAATAGGAAGGAATTGTCAAGCTGATTATAAAATTCTGACCTGAACTCTGTTAAATACACAACTAAATTTGCAATAAATTATAACTCAAAGAAGTAGACATTAAATCTTTTGTTAAAGGTAATTTTAAGTGTACTTCCCTTTTTTGTACTGAGCATGACCTCGACTAAATCTGACTTCATAGACTTTTTGCAAAACTTAAATGAGATAATAGTTGAAAAATGCCAGCTCAGATGAAACACACAGTTTTGAATTTTTTTGTAGCATTACATTATGGCAATAAGACTTAAGTAATGAAATGCAAAAGCTTCTGGTTATTAAGTTGCTGACTGCATCAGAGTCAAATGGCATATACTTTTGCTGGCAGTCCAGATGCAGACTTTCAATACAGGACAGTTCACTTTCCTATATTCCAGTAAACAGTATCCTAATCACTATCAATAGCATTTGTCAAGCACTGAATTTGGTGTCAGCATTGTGCTAACAGAGGTAAAGGTTATATAAGGAAGTATTTACCCTTGAATTTTAAATAATTGTTATGAGGATATGAAAACATAGGCAATCCCCTTATGGGGCTCATAATTTATTAGAGGCCATATAATATAGACGCAAGTTAAAAAAAAATAAAGCGCCATATATATATATATATATATATATATATTTTTTTTTTTTTTTTTTTTTTTTTGAGACAGAGTTTTGCTCTTGTTGTCCAGGCTGAGTGCAACGGTGCAATCTTAGCTCACCACAACCTCTGCCTCCCAGATTCAAGCAATTCTCCTGCCTCAGCTTCCTGACTAGTTGGGTCTACAGGCATGCACCACCATGCCCGGCTAATTTTGTATTTTTAGTAGAGACAGGGTTTCTTCATGTTGGTCAGGCTGATCTCGAACTCCCAACCTCAGGTGATGCACCTCCCCTCGGTCTTCCAAAGTGCTGGGATTACAGGCGTGAACCACCACACTGGGCCTATATAATCTTTAAATCTTGTAACTCAAAGTCTTTGACTCCAGCCCAAGAGGCTCTGGATATGAGAATGTTCACGTTTCTGTCAGGTGACATTCTTCATTGCCATGGTAGTAGAGGTATAAAAGCCTGTTTTATAAGTTTATATATAATTCCCAATGGTGGGTCATATGAAAAGTAGGTGCTGATAAAAAATATAAAAACAAACAACAAAAAACCTCAAATCCTTGAGAGGAGAAATAGGGAGTTATTACATTTAGCTGAGAATTCATGTCATATTTAATTTTTACTGTAGCTTTTTCTTCTCGGTGTATCCAAATTAGGTTAAAGAGTTAAATTGATATTTTCTGAGAATCCACTATCCCACCTCCCTACGTGATTTTTTTCATTGTATTTATCACTCTCTGATGTGCTGTATATATTTCCTTGTTTACTCTCTCTCTACCCCTGTTAGAATCCTAGCTCTATATGGCGGAGATTTTTGCCTGTTGTTTTCAACATTGGTACCCTCCATCCCTAGAACTGTGCCTGACACACACCAAGCACTTAATGATTTTTCTTTGAAGGAGTGAATTACTCTGTTTTTTAAGAATGAGAAAGGAGCCAGGCATGGTGAGTCATACCAGTAATCCCAGCACTTTGGAAGGCCTAGGCAGGCAGATTGCCTGAGGGATCAGGAGTTTGAGACCAGTTTGGCCAACATGGTGAAATCCTGTCTCTACTAAAAGTACAAAAATTAGCTGGACGTAGTGGTGGGTGCCTGTAACCCCAGCTACTCAGGAAGCTGAGGCAGGAGAATGGCTTGAACCTAGGAGGCAGAGGTACAGTGAGCCAAGATCGTGCCACTGCACTCCAGTCTGGACAACAGAGTGAGACTATGTCTCAAAAAAAAAAAGAGAAAGCAGTCTCAGGGCTAATATGGCTAGGAAGCAGACATCAGAGAATTTAAAGTATTCTGTAGCAGTAGTTCTCAAACTTTATCACCTGTAAGGCTTATTATTAAACCATAGGTTGCAGGGTTTTAGTCTCAGCATTACTAATCTAGAAGGGAATGAGCAGGGAATAAGAATTTACATTCTAGGGCTGTGCACGGTGGCTCACGCCTGTAATTCCAGCACTTTGGGAGGCCGAGGTAGGTAGATCACGAGGTCAAGAGATCTAGACCATTTTGGCCAACATGGTGAAACCCCGTTTCTACTAAAAATATAAAAATTAGCTGGGCATGGTAGCACATGCCTGTGATCCCAGCTACTTGGAAGGCTGAAGCAGGAGAATCACTTGAACCTGGGAGGTGGAGGTTGCAGTGAGCCAAGATTGCACTCCAGCCTGGTGATGACAGAGACTCCGTCTAAAAAAAAAAAAAAAAAAAAAAAATTACATTCTAGGGCCAAGCAAGGTGGCTCATGCCTGTAATCCCAGCACTTCAGGAGGCTGAGGTGGGAGGATTACTTGAGGTCTGGAGTTCAAGACCAGCCTGGCCAATATGGTGAAACCCTGTCTCTACTTAAAATACAAAAAATTAGCTGGGCGTGGTAGCACGTGCCTGCAATTCCAGCTACTCAGGAGGCTGAGGCACGAGAATTACTTGAATCTGGGAGGCGGAGGTTGCAATGAGCCAAGATCGCACCACTACACTCAAACCTCGGTGACAGAGCGAGACTCTGTCTCAAAAAAAAATAGAATGTATATTTTAACGGGTTCCCAAGTGATGCTGATGCCGATATTCCTGGTTCTGGGGCTGCACTTTGAGAATCTCTGCTCTAAAAAAAAAAAAAAAGGAAAAAAGGATGTCCTTTTGTGTAAATGGGTCTCTACCCTCACTGCTATAATCCCAGCACCACCTCCAGAGTGCGCTTATCTAGAACTACCTACCTATTGCAATTTGAAAACAGAGATCATTACTATCACTTCAAATTAAATTAATAGCATGTTATTCTTACCGGGTGATGGGGAGAGTAAGGCAGAGAAGAGGTTCCAGGACATAATTTTGGAGATGGGCTAACAGAGCCCAGGAAAGTCAAGAGACTTGTTCAAGGTCCACAGCTCATTGCCAATAGATGTCAAATTTTCACTCTATAAAACTGGCACAAAACACGCCAAGTCTACATTTAGAACGTTCATTTCTGATTGCCCTAGAGAAGACAGAACGACGTTCCAAGCAGAAATGATACTTAAGAGATCTAAATGCCAAAGGAACGCATCTCTTTTTAAATTTTTATTTTTCTGAAAGCAAGATATACTACTGCGCAATGGAGAAAAAAAAATTTAGAAACAATAAAAGTATTTATGATAATGGGAGGGAAACCCATTAAGAATTTTATTAGATAAGGATGACAAAATTGACTTTCCCTGTTTTCATTTTAGAATCACTGAACATTTGTGTTTCCATAATAAAAATCGCAATGAAAAGAAAATTGGACACAGAGCATTACCCTTTTCCCTCTGCGGGGTGGAGGAGGATGATTTCTTCTCCTTTCAAAGATGAGGAAGGCCTACCACGGGTTTAATTAAGGAAGACTTTGTATGCAGAAAAAAAGCAAGACTTAAGGTAACACCCTGCAACTGAGTTCCCCAAATTGTATAGTTATACACTTGGGCTCTGCATTTGGACTGTGTGATTTTGAATATCGCATCTGCCTCTTACAATACTTTGGACCAGATACTTAATATCTCCATCCTTTAGATAATCCACTTTTTTTGAGACAGGGTCTTGCTCTGTTGCCCAGGCTGAAGTGCAGTGGTGCAATTATAGCTCACTGCAGCCTCCAACTCTCAGGCTCAAGGGATCCTCCCACTTCAGCCTCCCACATAGCTGGGACCACAGTTGCACACCACCATATCCAGCTAATTCTTTAAAAATTGTTTTGTAGAGACAGGATCTCATTATATTGCCCAGGCTGTTCTGGAACTCCTGGACTCAAGTGATCCTCCCACCTCAGAATCAGTTTATAGATGAGAAAAGCGGGATTAGAAATACCAAATAATTTGTCCAGAGTCTCAAGCTGCAGAGAATGGAACCAGGATTTGAATGAGAAAAAATATTTTGTAACATGTTGTGGAAAAATAGAGAAAAAAAATTCAGGGCAGCACGGTGGCTCATGCCTGTCATCCCATCACTTTGGGAGACTAAAGTAGGTGGATCACCTGAGGTCAGGAGTTCAGGACCAGCCTGGCCAGCATGGTGAAACCCCATCTCTACTAAAAAATACCAAAATTAGCCAGGTGTGGTGGTGGGTGCCTGAATTCCCAGCTACTCGGGAGGCTGAAACAGGAGAATTGCTTGAACCTGGGAGATGGAGGTTGGAGTGAGCCAAGATCGCACCACTGTACTCTAGCCTGGGCGACAAGAGCAAAACTTCATCTCAAAAAACAAAAATCAGATTAGGGAGGTGTGTCCTCTAAGTTTAGCACCGTGTACTCAGTAGACAGTAAGTATTTGATGTTAGTATGACTAAGCAAATATAGTCAATGACAAAAGTGCTTAATCTAGGCAGTATGGGTAGGACGACCCACTAGCTCTGCTTACCAGGTACTAAGGAGTTTCCTGGGACATTTAACTTTCAGTATAAAAACCAGGAAAGTCTCAGGCAACCTGGGATGAGTTGGTCACCCTAATATGGAATAGGGTCGGTGAGGAAGCAAAGGAATCAATGTTGTTGCATTCAGCAGAGGAGGCTTCTGGAGGGTGGGAAGCACAGCTTGTGTAGCTCTTTGAGACATCAGGAGTTTCTAAGAATCGCTCTCTCTGCCCCTTGGGCATCTGAGACGCTGTCATTCTCCATGAGTAGCATTTGCAGCATGGATCTCATCCACAGCTTCTGATTCTCTGCTCTATCCTCGCTGAGCTGTAAATAATAACTCCGGACCTTTCAACACTGCTCAGATAAGCTGTGATGGGAAACACACTGTGTGCCAACGGAGCTCATGGCTCTACCGGCAACAGCCTGTCAGAGCAGGAGATGGGAAGTCCAGATGTACGATTGCTACTGGGCTCCCAACAGCATATTCCATCCAGAGTTTAAAGAAGCGCAACTCAATCAACAAAGGTTTTGTTTCAAGCCTTGCCGGCCACAGCTGCTGTGGCTTCTCAGCTTTTCCTATCAAATATTTCCCACAGGGCTGAGTGGGAGGCTGAAGGATCAGAGGAAGAAAGGTATAGAGGTGAATGCATCTTAGGCTTGAGCAGAAACTCAGTCAAACGTCTTCTTAAATCCCCTGCCTTTATCCACAACTCTATGATTGGCCCCATTCTGCAGATTTAGAAACTGAGGCTTCAGAACCATTCGTGCTTATATACCCCAAGTGCAGTGTGATATGTGCTAGAGAAGAGAGAAGTCTTTCCTCTAAGAATAGTGCTCGTTTTCCTACACTAACACTTCCTCAATTATGTTCCTAAAACCCACATAATGTGCATAATGAGAAAGTCCTCATTTAAAAAAAATATTTCCTGAATCTAGATTTCTCCATCTTATTTGCACATGAAGCTCTTCACCAGATTCCTATTACGAGACCACAGAGAGTTGAGTCTAAGAAAGTCGTCAAGGGTGGGTAATTTGAGGGTTTTTTTACAAAAAAGAAGTGAAAAGTCATGGATATGGTAGAAGTACTCGAACACTATAACCACGAAGGAGGGAATTGTTTGGGTTGATAACTCTATAGGACTGATACAACACAGGGCATTTTGGTTGGCTGAGCTATGGTTTACTTTAGAACACAAAATACCGCCCTGTTCTTTTAGTGTGGCTGTTTCAGGGGTGTTGGTTTCAATCCTATTTTTCAGTCACTGGGTGAAGGACAGCAGTCATATGAAGGCTTTCATTAAGAGATTTCAAGCTTGGCGCAGTGTAATCCCAGCACTCTGGGAGGCTAAGGTAGGTGTATTGCTTGATCTCAGAAGTTGGAGACCAGACTGGGCAACATGGTGAAACCCCGTCTCTATAAAAAAATGCAAAAATTAGCCAAGCATGGTGGTGTGTGCCTGTCGTCCCTGTGACTCAGGAGGCTGAAGTGGGAGGGTAGCTTGAGTCTGGGAGGTTCAGGCTGCAGTGAGCCATCATCCTGCCACTACACTGCAGCTTGGGCAACATAGCAAGACCCTGTCTCAAAAAAAGAGACATTTTTAGAGATTCTGAGCACAAACACTGCTACTTTGGGGTCCAGCTGACCCCAAAGTGTGTGAAGCAGTTACTAAGAGGGTCAATCTCTCCATCTTGACACAGTGCAGGGCTGGCTGGCCCTTTGAGAATTTGTAGTTTTGAAGGAATTAGGAGATAGCACCTCTGACAAATACATTGACACTTTTGTACAAGGAACTCCTGCCTATCAGTGATAAAAAGAGAGCAACCCCACTGTTTATTTAAAAAAAGGAGAGTTGATGTGAAAAGGATATTTGTAGAATGGGAAGCTACCATGGTTTTGACGGGAAGATGAGAGCTCAAGGTTATTGGTAATTAAAAACAAGACAAATGCAAATTCAAACCACAGTGAGCTACTTCCTCATGCCTACTGGAATAGGTGACAATTAGAGAGCTGGTGGGGACATGGGGCTACGGGAGGCCACATCCTCCACTGGTGGGAAGGTAGACTGGTACTGCCATTGTTGTGTTACTCATGAAAATTACATAGATGCATACACATGACTCCAATTTCTTGCCTGGTGTCTATCTCAGGGTCCATAATGGTAATTGTACAAGAAAGTTTTTTGCGTTATGGTTTGTGGTGGAGAAGTTGGAGGCAACCTGGGAATTCATTACTGGAAGTGGAGAGGTAGGCATAGGCAGGGGTCATATAGTTTGGATGCTTGTCCCCGCCCAAATCTCCTGCTGAAATATGATTCCCAATGTTAGAGGCGGAGCCTTGTGGGAGGTGATTGGATCATGTATTAGTCCAATTTCACACTGCTATCAAGACACTAAAATAAAGGAGGTTTAATTGACTCACAGTTCAGCATGGCTGGGGAGGCCTCAGGAAACTTACAATCATGGGAGAAGGAGAAGCAGGCTTTTTCTTCACAAGGTGGCAGGAAAGAGCATGAGCATAGGAGAAACTTGCCGAACACGTATAAAACCATCAGCTCTCATGAGAACTCACTATCCAGAGAACACCATGGGGAAAACCACCCCCATGATCCTATCACTTGCCACCAGGTCTCTCTCTCAACACCTGGGGATTACAATTCAAGATGAGATTTGGATGGGGACACAGAGCCTGACCATATCAGATCATGAGTGTGGATCCCTCATGAATGGCTTAGTGCCATCCTCTGGTGATAAATGAGTTCTCACTCAGTTAGTTCATGTGAGATCTTGTTGTTCGCAGAGTCTGGAACCTCCTTCTTCTCCCTCTCTTGCTCTCTCTCTTGCCACATGTTATGCCAGCTCCTTCTATATCTTCTTCCATGTTTGGAAGCTTCTTGATGCCTCACCAGGAGCAGATGCTGAGGCCATGCTTCTTGTACAGCCCATAGAACCACGAGTCAAATAAACCTCTTTCCTCTATAAATTATCCAGCCCCAGGTATTTCTTTATAACAACGCAAGAACAGACCAACACAAGGGGTCATGTTCAGTTGATAGGTATGATACACCACACTGGTTGTTGAAATAGTGAAACAGTTTCCTCATGTGAGTTGATAACTAGCTGCTTTCCAGCCTACTAAATGCCTCTCCATCTCCTCTGCAAACCTACCCTAACATTGCCTGAGGTAGTAATTTAAGATTACATTCTGAATTTCAGGAGCCTCTGGGACTCAGCTCCAGCCCAGCCTTGAGGCAACCTCCTCATCAGGTCATGCCTGTGTTGTTCTAGGGTTAACTATCTTGTACGGTAACTGTGTGGAGGGGTCAGCCACAATGACTTTATACCATGGGCTACTAGGCAGCAGTTAGAAGCAATGGCTGCAGATAGGAGCTTATATCTTAAAAACTAGTTCTTACGCAAGTGAATTGTCCTATATCAATGTCATTTACAGAAATTAAAAATGGCATGCACATGAAACTAAAATGTGCATTTTGTAAGAACACAGTCAAAAGGTGAGACATACAAACAATACATTAAAATGACTTCTTAGGGAAGAAAATAGAACTGGAGTGAGTTATGGTAATTAGAGGGAATGAATGAATGAATGAATGAATGAATGAAAACAAGATGGGTCATGCACAGCTCCATGGCGAGGACTTATCATGAAGTAAGGAGTATGGCCAACTCAATCACCTTCCCCTGGAGTTCAAAGTGAGAAAGTATTAGCTAAAACATAAGACCATGCGCCAGGCAGTGTTGAAAGCACTTTGCATACAGTTAACTCATTTGATCCTGACAACATTCCCAAGCCTGTCCAGATCCTATTTGCCTTTGGATCCAGTCCTGGTCATTTTCCTCTCTCTGCTATATCCTAGCAGTGTTAATGTTGTTCCAGTGGCTTGTGGAGCAGCCAATATCGACCAGTCAGAGCAGCAGAAGAAACAGGTAGGAGAGTGATCCTCCAGCTGGTTGGTAAGTCATCTGAAGGTGCACACTGGGGACTGTGTTAATTTCACAGTGCTGCCATCAGATATGCCACCGATTTAGTGGCTTAAATCAATACAAATGCATTATTGACAATTCTGTAGATCAGAAAGTGGAAATCAGTCCCACTGTGCTAAAATCAAAGTGTCAAGGGAACCATGTTTCTCTTTCTGGAGGCAGTAGCGTGGCAGTCCCCAACTGTTTTAGCACTAGAGACCAAATTCATGGAAGACAATTTTTTCATGGACTGCGAGCAGTTGGTGGGGGTGGTAGTTTCTGGATGATTCAAGCACATTATATTACTGTGCACTTTATTTCTCTTATTCTATTGTTACACTTTATCTCTGTTATTACAATATAATATATAGTGAAATAATTCTACAACTCACCATCACGTAGAATCGGTGGGAGCCCTGAGCTTGTTTCCCTGCAACTAGATGGTCCCATCTGGGGGTGATGAGAGACAGTGACAGATCATCAAGTATTTGATTCTCATGAGGAGCGCGCAACCTAGATCCCGCGCATGCGCAGTTCACTCTAGGGTTCACGTTCCTGGGAGAATCTAATGCCACCGCTGATCTGCCAGGAGGTGGGGCTCAGACAAGAATGTGAGTGATGGGGAGCAGCGGTAAATATAGATGAAGCTTTGCTTGCTCGCCCTCCATTCACTTTCTGCTGCGCCATCCGATTCCTAACAGGCCATGGCCTGGGGGTTGAGGAACCCTGCCCTAGGGAATCATCTATTTCCTTGCCCTTTTCAGCTTCTAGAGGCTGCTCACATCACATTTCTCAGTTCATAGCCCCTTTCTCTGTTTTCAAATCTAGGAACATTGCATCTCTCTGACCATTCTCCCATAATCACAGCTCCCTCTCTGACTTTTTTTTTTTTTTTTCGGATGTGGTCTTGCTGTATTGCCCAGGCTAGAGTTCAATGATGCAATCGTAGCTCACTGCAGCCTCAATCACCAGTGCTCAAGCGATCCTCCCTTTTCAGCCTCCCAGGTAGCTGGGAACTACATGCATTCACCATTATGCCCTGCTAATTTTTAAATTTTTCTTTTGTAGATATGGAGTCTTGCTATGTTGCCCAGGCTGCTTTCAAACCCTTAGGCTGAAGCTATCCTCCTGCCTCAGCTTCCCAAAGTTCTGGGATTATGAGCATGAGCCATGTGCCCAGCCTCCCTCTCTGACTCTGACCTCAGCTGGAAAAATTTCTTTTAAAGGCTCATGTGATTAGGTTGAGCCCACGTGGATCATCTGAGATGACACCCTCATCTCAAAATCCTTAACCTTCTTCACAACTGCAAAATCATTTTGGCTCATGCCTATTATTATAGCACTTTGGGAGGCCGAGGCAGTCAGATCGCCTGAGCTTAGGAGTTGGAGGCCAGCCTGGGCAACATAGTGAAACCCCATCTCTACTAAAATACAAAAGAAATTAGCCAGCCATGGTGGCTCACGCCTGTAGTCCCAGCTACTTGGGAGGCTGAGGCAGGAGAATTGCTTCAACCTGGGAAGCAGAGGTTGCAGTGAGCCAAGATGGTGCCACTGAACTCCTTCCAGCCTGGGTGACAGAGTGAGATTCCGTCTCTACCAAAAAATAGATATATATATTCAGACGTTCTGGGGATTAGGAATTGGGCATTGTGGAAAGTAGAAAAGTTCCTTTTTAATGTTCCCTTTCTTGTTAAATCACAAGTGTGCCAATAACTTTGTTAAGCCCTATCCTATGTAGCTGTGAGACATGCCATGCTTACGGGCATGTAGTACATTCTATGTCCTTGTACTTTAACCAAGATATCTGTGCTGAACGTGTTTACAGACATGTCCCAGCTCTCTATTGCTTTAACCTCTTTAGAAAAGTTTTAAGTTGCTAGTCAATCAAGTTTTAGTTTAGATTGTGAGGTCTGGCTGCAGCCAACGGAGATCAGACACAGCAGTAAGGACAACCCCAAATGCGTAAGGGATAATTATGTTTGCTTTTCCTTTGTTTATTGTACTCTCATGTCAAGATGGCTAGTGAGAGTACCCTTCCTGCTGTCCAGGAAGTAAAAATTGCATTGCTGAAGGATCCTTTGTCTCAGTGCTGATTTTTGTTTGTGGCACCGAGCATCTATTTCCATCTATTTCCAACAGGCATCTTTAGGGGGCCATTATTCTGCCCACCAAATTGATGAACAGAATTATTTTGGGGTGAAATGATACCAAAGGAGAAAGATGGAGTTCTTCACAGGCGGGGTAAAAAAGAAGGGAATTTGCCAATGGTGTTGTTATCCATGTGACCTCATATCTAATTCAAACATTGATGAAGCCTGCCAACATTTGAGTTGCATTTAGAATAGAGTCATTTGCAAAAGATCAAAAAAGATCCTGGAAAAAAATAAGATAATCAAAGGGCTTGAGGGAAGCAGTTTGCAGAGTCTCAGATTAACTGCCTAGTGGGGAGGGTAGAGGCGGAGAGGGTGGTGTGGGAGGGTTGTGAGGAGCAGTGTGAGGGTAGGAGGAGTTGCAGCCTCCCAGATGTACTGTGAAATGTGACAATGAATGGAGTGAAGAGAAGAAAAAAGCCGAAAAGTATACATTTCCTTGTCTTTCATAAAAGAAAGCTAAGATAGGTCGGGCACAGTGGTTCACGCCTGTAATCCTAGCACTTTGAGAGGCTGGGGTGAGTGGATCACCTGAGGCTCGAGACCAGCCTGGCCAACATAGTAAAACCCCATCTTCACTAAAAATACAAAAAAATACCCAAGTGTGTTGGAAGGCACCTGTAATCCCAGCTACTCAGGAGTCTGAGACAGGAGAATGTCTTGAACCCAGGAGGTGGAGGCTGCAGTGAGCAGAGATCGTATCTCTGCCCTCCAGCCTGGGCAACAAGAGTGAAACTCCATCCCCTCTGCCCTCCCAAAAAAGCTAAGAGAACTAAGCTCTCCAATAAAAATAGCAAAAACAGCAATGTCTTTTAAATTAGAAAGCTTAGTTATGGAGAGATGATTTTGGTACTTTTTTTTGAGAGAGAGTCTCACTCTGTCACTCCGGCTAAAGTGCAATGGCAGGTCTTGGCTCACTGCAATCTCCACCTCCCAGGTTCAAGTGATTCTCCTGCCTCAGCCTCCCAAGTAGCTGGGATTATAGGCTTCTACCACCACACCCTGCTAATTTTTTTATTTTTAGTAGAGATGAGGTTTCACCATGTTGGCCAGGCTGGTCTCGAACTCCTGACCTCAGGTGTTCCACCAGCCTCAGCCTCCCAAAGTGCTGGGATTACAGGTGTGAGCCACCACACTCAGCCTGTATTAATGTTTTAAGGGAATTTCTAGCAGAATGGAAAACTGCATGTTTGTCTACCAAATGAGTGACAAAGATGAAAACAAGGAGAACATTGCCCAGACGTCAGAAGGCCAAATAGAAGATTCAATAGCAGAATATTAAAATACAACATGAAACAGACGGACAGAGGCTGGATCCAGGAGGCACTTACGCCGATGATTTGTACCTAATGGTATAAATTCTACTGCTAAGAAACAAAGACTCTTATACTACAGGACTGTATTTGTTTAACAAATTGCTGATTGCGAAACATCTCACTAAAGCTAAATGACCTCAAATGTCTAAAAGCAAAGTTGAAACAGGCAATATTAATTAAAACAGAAAAGGTGACTTCTAGTGTAGAAAATAGTAACATAACATTTAAGGCAAAACTATTGACCATGACAAGCAGGAAAATTACTTATGATAAAAATCTATAATCAATAATGCAATTTTGAGATTATCAAAGTTTTATTCTTTGAATCAATATAATATATAAAATACAACCCATGGGAAAGACATGAAAATCATGACTAGAGAATATTTTTTTTCTTTTTTTTCTTTTTTGTTTTTTTGAGACAAAGTCTTGCTCTGTCACCCAGGCTGGAGTGCATATAGTAACATGACCTTGGTTCACTGCAAACTTTGTCTCCTGGGTTCAAACGATTCTCCTGCCTCAGATCCTGAGTCACTGGGATTATAGGCACCTGCCACCATGCCTGGCTAATTTTTTTTGTATCTTTAGTAGAGACGGGTTTTCACCATGTTGGCCTAGCTGGTCTTGAACTCCTGACCTCAAGGGATCCGCTCACCTGGGCCACCCAAAGTGCTGAGATTACAGGCAACGGTCACCTCACTCAGCCTAGAGAGGACTGTTTTCCACATCCCTGTGATTTTATCTTCAACCAATAAGCAGCATCCATTGCTTAGCCCCTCCCTGCCAAATTATCCATGAAAACCCTAGCTTCCAAGCTTTCAGGGTGACTAATGTAAGTAATAAACTCCTATGTCCTGCTTAGCTGTCTCTGTTTGTTCAACTCTTTTTCTATTGAAATGCTGCTGTCTCGGTAAATTGGTTCTATCGGTACAGTAGGGGAGAAGAATCTATCATGCAATTACATGATTACTCCTTGATAATTAATTTGAACAGCAATACTCAGACAGCACTATTTCTAAATATTTATTCAACACAGTCCCCAGAGGCTCAGTGGCATGAACTATGACACTCAAGCTCTTCAAACTGATACCTTAAATTTTCTGGGCTTTATTCACTTTCCAGATATGATGGAAATCAAGTTTCATTGCTTCCCTTTAGGAAGTTAAAATTATTTCTAATTCATGCCCTAACTGCATCCAGCTCTCTCTCCTGCAGCATTTTTTGCTTGAACCAAATGGAACTTGTTGCATTTTATGCTCATCCACAGCATGTATTTCTACACTGTCACCCCTTTGTCCAAGCCATTTCTTTTGCCTGAAATGCCCTTCTCATGTACGGATCTCTGCCTTCCCACAGCCCACTCATGCTTCAAAATGCCTCTAAAAATAAAGATATCAAAAAGATACCTGTACCTGTATGTTTATCACAGCATTATTCACAATAGCAAAGATGTAGAATCCACCTAAGTGCCCATCATGGGAAGAGTGGATTTTAAAAATGTGCTTTATATACACCATGAAATACTACTCAGCCATAAAAAAGAATGAAATAAAATCATGTCTTTCGTAGCAACATGGATGGAACTGGAGGCCATAATCCTAGGTGAGATAACTCAGGAACAGAAAGCCAAATACTGCATGGTCTCACTTGTAAGTGGGAGCTAAACAATGGGTACACATGGATGTACAAAGGGAGTAATAGGCAGTGGAGACTATGGAAGGTGGGAGGCTGGGAGGGGGTGAGGGCTGAAAAAGTACCTACTGGGTACAATGTTCACTATTTGGGCAATGAGTACACAAAAAGCCCAGACTTCACCACTCCTCAATATATTCCCTAAGAAACCTGCACTTGCACTTGCTAAATACATATAACTACAAAAAAAAAAAACCCAGAACAAATAGAAAAGCACAAAATGCTTCCAAATGACAAAGATTTTATTAAAAGCTGCGCTATGGATCTGTGCAGTGTGTGGAACACATTCAAAATTCAGAGAGTTTCCATGACTGCCTCAGCAGGTACCTTCTGCTGGGCTTTTTGTCTCTGACAACCTGGGATGCATGGAGAGTTCACACATACACACAAACATGTATAAATACATATATACACATTAATAACTATACAATAACATATCTATGTATTTATCACATCTGTCTATATCTGTCTGCCTATCTATCTCTGGATCTCTTTTATCCATATATCTACCTATCCCTATCCATCTATCTAACCATCTGTTTCTCTCTCCTTCTCAATCTATACATATCTATGTATCCATTTATTGATCTATATCTATATATCTATCCCTATCCATCTATCCATGTAGCTAACCATCCATTTCTCTCTCCACCTGTGTCTATCTAAATATCTATCTATCCATCTATTCCTCTACCTATGTATCTATCATCTATCTGTCTGTCTATCTATTCCTATCCGTTTCTCTCTCCATCTATGCATATGTATTATCTATCTATCTATCTATACATATCTATCTATCTCATTTATTCTTCACAGCATGGCTTTGTATCATTTAACTTTTATTGCTTTCAACAACACTCGGGTATAAACTAGGATCATCCTCATTTTCAGAAGCAGAAACTGAGATGCAGCAAGACGAAGCAACTTGTCCGTTTTTTTCAGATCTCTTATAAATATATTCTCCAGAGCACCTAGCACCATGCTTGCTTATTAAACGAATGAACACACATGTTAAATAAATAAGAAACTGTCTCAGGATGCTACTGATTTTCTTCCAAGCTTATTGCCTGGTTGGGCCCATCCATGTAACATCAGTGTTGGGTATCTTGGCTGCTACGACATATTCCATTTGGGGAATAATTTAGAAGTGTGTCCGCAAGATAAAAATGTCAGTCTGGCTCTGGGTTAACCGGTGTTTCTAATTAAGCCACGATATACAGTGCTCACAGCCAAATACAGTGTGGCTTCGGCGATAACTCAGCAAATAGTCTGTTGTCTTCATTATCTCATTCTCTGACATCTCCCTGATGAGTTTATAAATCCCTGTGGAATCATCGCCTTGATCTCCTTAATGAGGCCTTTAAAAACTGGGGGAAATTTATAGCAGCAGATAACGTTGGCTCCACAGCAGACCTACTTCATAAAGGTTTCTCCTCCCCCTAGTCAAGTAAATACCATTTGATAGACCAAGGAGTTTTCCTTTTTAATTCTTTGTGAATTGGTCAGGGCATAGACTGAGTTACTTCTTCAAGAAGCAAAAGAATATTAAAAGCAATTTCTGTCCTCCCTGACCTAGTGGGTAACAGAAATGGAAATATTCCTTTACTCTAGTAAAGAGAAGGGTAGATGCCAGTGGCTCATGCCTGTAATCTCAGCATTTTGGGAGGCCAAGGTGGGCGGATCACAAGGTCAGGAGATTGAGACCTGCCTGATCAACATCGTGAAAACCCATCTATACTAAAAATACAAAAAAAAAAAAAAAAAAAAAAAAATAGCTGTGTGTGGTGGTGCATGCCGTTAATCCCAGCTACTCAGGAGGCTGAGGCAGGAGAATCACTTGAACCTGGGAGGGAGAGGTTGCAGTGAGCCGATACAGCACCGCTGCACTCCAGCCTGGGCGACAGAGTGAGACTCTGTCTCTAAATAAACAAATAAATAGAAAGAGAAGGGTAGAGTGTGCAAAGTCTGGCTTTCATACTCATGAACCCAAGCAATAACCTTCTAATGTTCCATGTTTACTGAGCCCCTACTGTGTGCTAAATCATGGGATAGGTGCTGAGGTTACAGCAATGAGTAGGGAATTTGGAGAAACTTATGCAGCACCATGTAAAGCACTGAGAACCAACAATGAGTAGGAGGATGCATAACCCCCAGACACGTGTCTGCAGCACACAGCCCCGTTTCCAACTCCTTATGTGCCCTCGTTGGGATTTCAGGTGCAGAACAGGACCTGGGGCCTTGTTTCCCCCATTTCCTTGCCAGCAGCATTCTGGTTTACATTCAGCTCTGAGAGTCACACATGAATATTTGGACGGAGGAAGAGAAGCAGAAGCCATTTCCACTCCCCTGCCAATGACAAGCAGAATCAAGGGTGAGTGCAGACGTGCGATTCGGTACTGCAACACCTGTCGGTGGTACTGTGGGCAGGTGTGATCTTCCCTGTGGGTTCCTGGCCTGAGCGACAGTGGTGGTTTCTTGTTTCCTTGAACGTTACTGCTGTACCTTAGAGACAGGAAGTCTTTCCTGACTTCTGCTGCTCTGCCCCTGATAGCGCTGCTCAGAAAAGACTGGGGCTCTTAGTACTCTGATTCTAACGAATATGAGTGGCTTGTCTTCCCCTCCAATCATCTGACCAGTTCTACAGAGGCACTTTAAAAGCAGAAGCAGCCCCTCCGCCCCTGAGGAATCTCCTCTCTCCTTGCTTGAAGTCTGCAATGATACTACTTGAGAGAGTCTTCTGGCAAAGAACCAACCTCAAGAAGTCTTTCAAGAGCCACCCCTGTCACCTCTCATTGTCTCTAGGTGAAACCTCAGCTTATCCTAGAGAGACACGGGCAAGGTCTGACCTATTGTTATCAAAATAATAGTAATCATTTTTAATTAGCGTTGGTAGAATTTCAAGGAATATGGATGGGAATACATTCCAAGAGGTACAGATATGAAATCTGGGAATATTTTTCTTTTGGGAGAGGCTCCTAGTAATTCCATTCCATACAGTTTAAGTTAATTGAAGAGTGTAGCAAATACAGGCATGACCACATTTCAAGAGATACTTCATGATGTAAAGTTTGTTACCCAACCAGAGAAAAACCATAGCTGAGATGGAGGCTGCATACAAAGGGAACATGGCGTGGAGAGTGGAAAAAGGGAGTTCTGAATAACACTTGTGGCCTTATAAGCAAATAAACAAATGGGAGCACTGTAAAATATATGCACCACTTCTTCTTTGCTTATCTCCTTACAATAATCAATTACCTTTTAAGACTCTTCTCTTACAATTATACATAAAGAATATTGGTGGTGGTTAAAGCAAGTGTTTATTATTTAGGTTAAAGAATTGATATGGTTTGGCTCTGTGTCCCCACCCAAATCTCATCTTGTAGCTCCCATAATTCCCATACGTTGTGAGAGGGGCCCGGTGGGGGGTAATTGAATAATGGGGTCTTTTGCATGTTGTTCTTGTAAAGTGAATAAGTCTCATGAGATCTGATGGTTTTAAAAATGGGAGTGTCCAGCTGGGGGCGGTGGCTCACACCTGTAATCCCAGCACTTTGGTAGGCTGAGGTGGGTGGATCACAAGGTTAGGAGATGGAGACCCTCCTGACCAACATGGTGAAACCCCTTCTCTACTAAAAATACAAAAATTAGCTGGGTGTGGTGGCACATACCTGTAGTTCCAGTCACTTGGGAGGCTGAGGCAGGAGAATCGCTTGAACCCGAGAGGCAGAGGTTGCAGTGAGCTAAGATCACACCACTGCACTACAGCCTGGGTGACAGAGTGAGACTTCTTCTCAAAAAAAAAAAAAAAAAAAAAATGGGAGTCTCCCAGCACAAGCTCTCTCTCTCTGCCTGCTGCCATTCATGCAAATTGTGATTTGCTCCTCCTGGCCTTCCACCATGATTGTGAGGCATCCCCAGCCATGTGGAACTGTAAGTCCAATTAAACGTCTTTCTTTTGTAAACTGCCAAGTCTCACATATGTCTTTATCAGCAGTGTGAAAATGGACTAATTCAAGGATATTACAGAGAGATTGGAATTGAGTAGAAAAAACCAACATCAGCCGGAGATGAATACAGTATATCTGATGGGACTAGAACCTTTTCCTTCTTGGGCAGAGAGTAAGTACATCTTTGTTTATACAATATAGAGCTGTATTATGTTAAGAGGAAGCATGATATTGTTGATGTCTCCATATTCTAATGTTACATATGAAGACTGTGTGCACAGATAAGGAATAGTCAGAGTGTTGTCTGTGGCTAGTTCCTTTCTGTGGCTACCCCATAGTCCAATGTTCATTCTTTAAGATTTATTCAATCATTTTGTAGAGAGTTGATCATTTTCCATCACAGAGGGCTAGTTAATGTGAGAAGCTGCAGAATTTACTCTCACATTAATTCAACATAAATAAGGAAATAGATGGATTCTCTGTTGGGTGCTCAGCAGTTGGAAAAAAATCTTGTAAATTTTTCTAATTTGTGATCTATCCCCCACATCCAGGACATCTGCCCAAAACCTAGAAAGAGAAAAAGTAAACTTCTTTCACAGGGCTGGAGGAAAGGGAGAATGAAGATTTTCTGATCAATAACTCAACCTTTTGCCATGTTACAAACAAGATGATGGTAATGCCTTTTGCTTTCTCTGTATTTTCCATTTGATTCCTTATTGTGCTGGATTTTTTAAAAATAACTTGGCATCATCACAAACCCTTCTAGAGTCTTTCCTGCAGTGCAGGAGAGCAGTCTGGAGATATATTTCTTAAAATCTCCTTCTCCATGTGGTTTCAAGTTCAAACTTTCCAAAGACAAGGCAAGCAGAAAAAAAAAAATAAAACAAGCCAAAAAAAAGCAAAAAAGAAACAGAAGCTATTAGCAGTAGTAGTAGTAATAGTAGTAGTGATGGCAGGTACACATAGTCACATGGGCTGACTGGCAATATGAAGTTTGTAGTGTCTCTTGAGAAAGCTCCTGGAATCTACCTGGCTTGCAATTGTGGGCAGCTGATATTGGTGGTGTTGTCATTCTTTGAACATCCTGAGATTTGCTGTGGGTTCCAGGTGAGCTCTCGTTAATTACTTCCTTCTCAAAGCTTCTCAAACAATCATTCTTGCAGCCCTTCCAATAATTATGTAAGCCCTTCACGCCCTCTGCTAAAGCCTTTCCTACTTGGAATACCTAGTATGGCTTCTGTTTGTTGATGGAATCTTGATTGCAAGACTGTAATCATGAGGTGGGGTTTTCCTCCAGTGCATTTTTAAACAAAGAGCAAAATGTGGAGGGGATATCGATGCAAGTCTACAAGAAATTGGCAGCACAACAATGTTTTGAGAATTACCAAACACATACTTCATAGGAGAAACCATATATACTTTTCTCTGAATATGTATATATGATGAATCACAAGAAATGTTTATTCCAGATTATGCTTAATGGGAAGCAACAATAATATTTAAGCTATATAGCTAAAGCTCTAATCCTTGTTCAGAGTGCACTTTTGCTCTTTCTGGTTCAGGAAGATCTCATGTGTCCAACAGGTTACACATTCAGACTATGTGTCAGCTTCAGAACCTGCATTACACATCTCAGAAAGGACCTGGTGTTAATTTGAGCTCAGCTTGCAGTCTCTAAACACCAAGGCTTTTGCCTTGTTTCGTTTTATGTCAAAGAGAGTTCAGGTGCATGGAAAGGATCGATGTAAGCCTTGGTTCATGGCACACTCATTCTTGATCCAGGTATGGTCTTCTGTCATTAATTTATTTGTCAATTAGTGTATCTTAATAATGCCATCAGCATTCATGAACCTATTACTCTTAGATCCTGTAAAAGCCTTCTCTTCTTCAGTGTGCTCTGAAAAATGCTGGCAGAATTTTACATATTAGCAAAAACAGTGATCTGATTTTGCAGGTGTCTTTTTAACTTGATTGCTGGATCTATATCTTGGACAGACTCTACATTTTTCCCTTTCATGTGAAAACAAGGAATAGACATTTCAAATCCCTTTTGGCAGAAAGAATAACATCCTCCTACTAGTCTAAGCTATAAATGGATCAATCTTGGGCAAAAATATAAATGCCTTGACGTTTCTGTTCTTCACAGGTATTTCTTTTCTTTCTTTTTTCTTTTCTTTTTTTTTTTTTTTTTTTTGAGACGGAGTCTCGCTCTGTCATCAGGCTAGAGTGCAGTGATGCAATCTTGGCTCACTGCAACTTCTGACTCCCTGGTTCAAGCTGTGCTGCCACCATACCCAGACAATTTTTGTATTTTTAGTAGAGACGGGGTTTCACCATGTTGGCCAGGATGGTCTCAATCTCGTGACCTCATGATCCATCTGCCTTGGCCTCCATAAGTACTAGGATCACAGGCGTGTGCCACAGCGCCCTGCCTCTCCAGGTGTATTTCTACATGAGCAGGGTGGCATGGATTGCATTAAAACTTTGGAAACTCTCTTTTTGGATTAATGGCTGAAATTAACCTTTTAAATGTAAATATGTATTTTAATAGTAGATACTCAAAAATATTTAAAAAAATAAGTAAATACTGTTTAAAGATTTCTTAAGTGGCACATCTGTTAGATTTTAATCAAAGGAAATTATATCAAAAGGCATAACAAAATATAAATTTAAAAATCATGGAAACAATTATCTCACTACTTGATTGCAATATTTCAACTTTTTTAAAGTACAGGTTTGAACTGAACTGATAATGAAATACAGAAAACCACACTTAAATATAAACAATTTGCTAACCACTAAATTGAACAGAGAATATATTCATGTAAAAATAATGAAACAAAATAAAATCTGGGAATTCAAAACAAGTGAACATAACAGCAAATGAAATCGCTGAATCAACTGAAATCCAAAGTGAAAAAAAAAAGTTTTCTGAAGTGATTATCATGTAACCCAAAAGTTATTCTCTTTTTTCCTTTTAAAATTATTTTAGAGAATCATCTCTATATGAAAAAATATTCTCTAAAGTAAATGTAAACCAAAAGGCCCATTCTTTAAGATTTATTTAATCATTTTGTAAAGAGTTAACCATTTTTCATCATAGAGGGCCAGTTAATTTATTTTCATGTTAATTCAACATGAATAAATAAATAAATAAGTAAATAGATGGATACTCTGCTGGGCATTCAGCAATTGAAAATAAATCTTGTAAGCTCTGTGGGGAAGGGGCGTCTGCCAAAGGAAAACTAAGAAACAGAAAAAACTTCATCACCAACAAGCTGGACGTTCACTCAGACCCAATCTGAAAGTCGGCAATTACAAAGACGATAGGTGGATAAATCCACAAAAATGGGAAGAAACCAGTGCAAAAAGGCT
>CAUYLG010074784.1:0-34761 GCA_963573385.1 Cacajao melanocephalus
CAAAGCTAGGCTTTCCCGGGTTCAGCTGTGCTTACTATGAAACTCTCAGTCCTCAGCGCTTCCAATTGCTGTTCTCCTTGTGGGGATGGGACCAGCCGAGCCCAACTCAGAGGGCACCCAGTCGCTTATACTCTGCACTGAGAAGCGCCGCACCATGCTGGCCAAAAGGGTCGCGCTGGCGACCTGTGTGGCTCCTCCGCTGTGTATCTCCCAGTTTGTGGGCAACAGAAATTCATCTGAAATTGTGGTGTCCACTTGCTCTCTGTGCTTTCACTGGGAGCTACAATCCTGAGCTGTTGTTAATCGGCCATCTTGGATCTCTCTCCACTCGGTGATGAAGTTTTTTCTGTTTCTTAGTTTTCCTTTGGCGGACGCCCCTTCCCCACAGAGCTGGACCTTCCCGGTTCGGCTGTGTTTGCTGTGAAACTCTCAGTCCTCAGCATTTCCAATTGCTGTTCTCCTTTTGGGAATGGGACCAGCCGAGCCTGACTCACAGGGCACCCCGTCCCGTATACTCTGCACTGAGAAGCGCCGTGCCGGGGTGCTGGCAAAACAGCTGTGCCGGCCAAAAAAGTCACGCTGGCGACCCGTGTGGCTCCTCCGCTGGGAATCTCCTGGTCTGTGAGCAACAAAAATTCATCTGAAAGTGCGGCGTCCACTCGCTCTCTATGCTTTCACTGGGAGCTACAATCCTGAGCTATTGTTAATCGGCCATCTTGGATCTCTCCCCCCCTAGCTATATTTTAAATGCATCTCCTATTACATGGGGTCATGCTATTGTGCTCTATCAACATTGTCTTTCAGTTTCTCAAGAACATGCCATGCTTCCTCCTATCACAGAACTTTTATGTAAACTTTGTCAGAATCTTGGAAACTCTTTTGTTGAGAACTTGCTTCTCATCACTCATATCTCAGTGCAAACATAACTTCTTCAGAGAAGTCTACTCCATTTCTCTAGTCAAAATAAGGTTCCTTTATTATAAACTCTTGCACAACCATATACCTTTACTTCCCATTACCTGTGGAAAAAGACTCAAATGTACTTTTCTGTAAACTTTTAGGAAAAGGCTAAGTATTTGAGCCTTGACTCTGTGTGTTCCAAAGTCAATTGTTACAGCACAGTTAACTTCTACCTTGCAAGAAAAACAAGAAACTTTTTAAAAAGCACTATTGAAATATTTTATTGTACCTATGTAAGAACAAAGGAAAATATTCAATATAAATAGGACTAGTACAGGTCAGGAAGAGTTTAGGTAAGGTTATGATGTCGTATTTTGCATATAGTGGGAAATTGCCAAACTGAGTAATGGAGGCCACTAACGTACTAATAGCATAGTTTATGATATTTTCAGCTGTTAAACTCTACTGCTTGGGTTCTAGTGAGAGAAGTTTCACTATTCACCAGAATCTAACTAAAAATAGGACTTTTTTTTTTTTTTTTTTGAGACAGAGTCTCGCTCTGTCACCCATGCTAGAGTCCTGGGGCACAATCTCGGCTCACTGCAAGCTTCCCCTCCTGGGTTCAAGTGATTCTCCTGTCTCAGCCTCCTGAGTAGCTAGGATTGCAGGCAGCTGCCACCACACCCAGCTAATTTTTGTATTTTTAGTACAGACAGGGTTTTGCCATGTAGATCAGGCTGGTCTCGAACTCCTGACCTCAGGTGATCCACTTGCCTTAGCCTACCGAAGTTGCTGGGATTATGGGCATGAGCTGTCAATCCTAGTAGAGAACTTCTTATGATGGCACATTTCAGTTTAGATTTATATATTTAGTAGCTTATTTAATAAAGCTCATTCTCCTCTTCTAGAGTCTAAACTATGAGAGCCAGTGCCATGTCTATTTTTGATCATCATTGTATACCAACTATCTAACACAAAATCTGGTTTATAATGTATGTCTGCTGATTTTATTTAACATAAATGAATGCATACATAATTAATGGTGGCAGGCCAATGTTAATCATGATTTTTAAAGAAAAAGATCTTGAAAATTAGAGTAATAATTAAGGTACATATTTATTGATAACTAAATGAAAGATATTCTGCAGAGCAAAGAGATTGCCAACTTCTTTCTCTTTATCATGTTTTAAGACAAATGGCATCATAAGGGAAAATCTAGGTTTCCCTTAGGGAAAGAGGTATAGGAAATATAAAGGAATACAAGATATGAGTGAATCTGAGCCAAGAAGAGAATGGTTGACATAGACAGCACAGTAAATGAACAAAGTAGGGAGTCAACAGAATAAGGTAGAGTTTGATGAGCTGGAGTGAGAGACTAGAAAATACCAAGAATGACAGAGGCTGCAATTTGTTTTCTCATGTCTGTTTACACTGTTTCCTTATTAATAGAACCCCTGGCTTTTAGCTGGCACAATACTGTCCACATTTCCCATTCTACTTTCTAGCTAGATGGGCGTATGACTGATTTCTGATTAGAGGAATGTGAACATTGGGGAAAGCAGCTTTACAGGGAAAGAGCAAGACTCTTTTTCTTTTTGTTTACTTCCTCTAATAGAAATGTGGATACAATGTTTGGAGCCACAGCAGCTATCTTAAGTCATTTAATGGCCTTAAATTAGAGCTTGAGACAAAAGATAAATGTTAAAGTAAAATCCTTAAAACATTATAGAACACAAGTGTATTCCAGGTAATGGTGAAGTACTGAATATATGAATCTAATATTGCTCCCTACTCAACTATGACAGTTAAGTAGAAAGATTTTTTTAAGTGCATAAAACCTCAAGAACAAGGAGAGTAAGAAAGGAGAAAATTTCAACAAAAGTTTAGAAGCAGAAAAACACATGAACAAATTACAGTTCCCTAAGAACACTTGAAAGAGTTGAATCCCAAATGGGCAGTGGAAAAAGTTGAGAACCAACCAGTTACACCACAGAATCCTCAAAAGTCAGGGGAACCAGTTGTACGAAGTACATTAATAACTAATAGTATGAGAGAGGACATTAAATAAGGTGGATTTATTAAGTGTAGTTTCAAAGCCTTTAACGTGGATTTGACCAAGATTAGTGAAATTTAGGAGAGATTTTTCAATGTGTTAATGATGTTACATTAGATATTAAAGATGTTACACTTTTTGCATGTATTAAAAAGAGTATTACATTTTTGCCTGTATAATATAGAAATTTTTAGTTGAAATGTAAGAAAACAATAATAATTCTTTGCAAAGAAACAGAAACGTATTTGTTTAATGTCTCTTTCAACATCATAATAAATGCAAAAGCAAGATACAGTGGAATGCAATGCATTAAAAAGGAGTCTTAAAATCTTATCGTTCAGTGTGGTTCACTAAGGAAGTGTTCCTTATCTACATTGTAACACATGTTTCTTTAGCTTTATAAAATAGAAATTGGAGTGTGTTGAATTAGACCTCAGCCCTTAGAGTATACATTACACTAGCTTCCAAATTTATCATCATTTGACAGATACTAAAATAAAATTTTCTCAGTTTCAAAAATGTTCTTGGACTTCATTTGTGATTTAAAAATAAAATTCATAGACCATTTTATTCTGAATGTGTTTTCTTTATATATAGAATTAGAAAGTTATTTGGTGAGAAGAAAATATTGTCAAGACTTACTATATTATATTCTTCTCAACTGCAAGAACAAGATCTCTGTCTTGACTCTATTTGAACCAGAGTTCTAGTTCTTATGTGCTTCCTATGATGGACTTCTGAATAATATTTTGTTTAAAGAAAGGGCTCTTATTGCAGGTAACGGTGAAGTATTGAATATATTAATCTTATTTTGCTCCCTACTCAACTATGACAATAACAGTAGAAAGAATTTTTAAATACTAGAAACCTCAAGAACAATGAGAATAAGAAAGGAGAAAATTTCAACAAAAGTTTAAAAGCAGAAAAACACACGAAACAATTACAGTTACCTAAGTACACTTGAAAGAACAGAATCCCAAATGGGGAGTGGAAAAAGCCGAGGATCAATCATTTACACCACAGAATCCTCAAAAAGCACAGGAACTAGCTGTACAAAGCACATTAATAACTGGTAGTGTAAGAGGGGGCTTAAAATAAGGCAGATGTATTCATTGTAGCTTAAAATAGTGGATCCTGTATTATATCCTTCTTCACTCCTAGGAACTTGCTGTCTACAAATCCAGCACATCTCTAAAGGAGAACTCCAGATTCAATTGAAAGACTGAGTCTTATACTTAAAATAAGTTGATTAAATGACCACAATCATTCTGAATGCAGAATGCAGAGATCCTAAACTCTCTTAATTGATGTTTAGTAGAATATTGGCAGTTGGAGCCTTAATCTCTAGCCAGGAAAGCAAAAGACACTTCTCAGTAGAATCTAACAGGCCCAAAAGGAAAGATCCTAAGATAGCGACATTTTGAATGACTCCTTAGCAAATAGGCCACCTGGATTAATCTATGGTAATGCTCAAATTAGGTAAGTATTCTTCCCCATCCTGCTGTAGAGGGATATGAAGCTTTGAAAACAGATTTTAGTTTTTCTTTCTTCATCATGATCAGGATGCTAAAATTAACAAACATCTGAAGAAAACTTTGAATATGAAAGACAGAAATCTAACTAAGCAAACAGAATAATGCAACTGAAAGGAAACATCTTTCAGGAAGAAGGAATAGCAAAAGATTACTAGTAATGTCTTCAAAGATGTAAGATATATCACAGCCATAAAACAAGAACTCATAGAATTTAAAACAGTTTGGCAGAAATGAAAAACTCAACACAATAGTTGCAAGATAACAATAAAAAATGAGAATTAGGAGAGCAAAAATAAATTTAGACTCAAAAGTTCAGGAATTCCAGTGTTAGAAGAAGAGTTGTTTAGAGTAAACAGAGAAAGAAGGAGGAAAAATCATCAAAGAAATAGTGCAGAAAGTTTTCCTAAAACTGAAAATTTTAAAATTTAAAATCAGCATGAACCCAGCCCAGTGGATGAAAGTAGATACATGGCTATGATTGGGGTTGTTCAGGATGCTAAAGATAAAGAGAAGATCATACAAACGTAGGAAGGAGTTAATATTTTAAAAATCACATACAAAGAATCATGGATCTGAGTAACTTCAGGTTTTCTTCAGTAGAATTAAAAAAAAAAAAAACAAACAAACAAACAAAAACAGTAGAGTGCCTTCAAATTTCTCCAGGAACATATTTTTTCAACTTAGAATTCTATACTTAGAAAAACCATTAATTATTTATAAGGGCGTATTGAAAGCATTTTCAGACATGAACTATCTTATAAAAATGGACTTCAGGCACCCCTTCTTTAGAAGACACCAAAAATAGAGAGTAAATGAAGGAAAGGGAGAAGATATGTTAGAGACATAAAGGAGATTCACCATGGAGAGGGACAAGGGGAATCACCAGAAAGTGAGAGTGGAAATGAATCTTGCATTAATATTTGTGCTGCAGACACAGAGGCCTACCCATCCGTCCATACTGAAGTAGTGTGACTCAAATTATAGATACACTGAGGGCTGTTATAAACAAAGTCCTCGCTGCCATTGTACTATCTTTTAAACCCAAAGACAAATTTTTGCAGCTAAGCCTGGCCCATATTATTATTCACACCTTGCTTGGTCACACACTGTTGAAGTTCTTCTTGTACCTTTCATACCCTGTTCTCTGTAATGACTGAGTACTCTTTTTTTTCTATGTAAGTATTCCACTTAAATTTATAACTTAGAGTTATACATAAGCCAGAGTAAGCCTATAATCTGAATACATGGAACAGCTTACTTCCTTTGAACAAGTACTTTGGGACCACATTACAGTTAGGTGCCATGATTCTGTTGCACACATGTGTTGTATACATTCTTCTACATATTATATTTTTAACAAACAGGCATTTAAAAGCATTGTGATGATAAAAATGCTATGAAATCATTAGTGCTTTATAGATACACTCATTCTATAATAGCAATAAGGACATTATATTTTAAAATATAACAATTGCAAAATATTTAAAACATTGCAATCAATAAAATATTATAATCCCTTTCACATATTTGTAAAATAGTGTGTATCCTATTAGGGTTCCATAGTGGTTAGGGTTGTTCAGTTGTAAATATTTGAATATATCTCTCTGGTGTTCTTAGAGTGGTACAGATTATTTAGGTGTGTTAAATGGGAATCTAAATCTTTAGTGTTTTCATCCTGATTAGGGTTATTTAGTTGTGGTATATGTGCCTCCATCAATGACCGAGAGTCTAAGGTTATGTTGCTGATTAGAAAAAGTGTTCTCTTCCTCTCCTTCTTGCAATTTCAGTGTACTTTAGAGAATAAACTTACTACAGTATACTGCCTTCCCAGTGAAGAGATGCTCCTTAAAAGTTAAATTTTACTTTGAAAGTAACTATAATTTTGTTAGAATTAAGGTTAGTACCTCATATTGCATAAGCCCAGGAGTAGAAAAGTATCTGTTTTGGCAATAATGTAGATAACTTTTAGAACATTGATAAAAAGTAATATAATACATTGTTTATATATGCTATATTACTTGTAAAGTTGAGTACAGCAAGTTTTTTACACTTTTCAAAGTTTACTAATTTAATTGAATGATTGTCAAATTTTAGCAAAAATCTAAATAACTGTTTCCTGATTAATTAAAAATAATTAAAGTTGTCCTATCATATAAGATTGGATAATATAATAGGAAACTGATTTTTTAAAGTGCTTTAAAGTCAAATGAGAATCTGATTGATAAAAAGCTTAATATTATCCAAAATCTGAACTTTTATGAAGTATGTTATTTGAGGATATTTACCACCAAACAAACCAATGCTGAGATTTTTAGCAGTGCTTTCTTTGTGCAACTAAAATTATCTTTTGAGATAATATCATTGACATATGAATTTTAACTTAAAATAACCATGAGATTATAAATTTAGAAAGCACTTGGATATTTAATTTTAATCTAATTTAGATATCAGGAACTTTGATTATGTAAGTTCTGTGAATTAAAAAACTACTTCACAGAGCTTTCTAATTTTTTTCTTTCTCTTAGCGGTTCTGACTATAATTGTTTTGCTTAGCAAAGTATATGTTATAATTTATCTTTTAAAAAAGTTCCTATTGGTATGTGAATATCTATGCCACATCATTACTAAGTGTAATATTAGGTCTATCTCTTACTCTGTTTTGCTGAGTTACACTGAATTATCAATGTGCAAGGCATTATGAGATAGGTTATGAGTTGAACTTTAAATATCAGTGATCACTGTATGGTCTTATACAACCCAATATACAAAGTCAATATCCACCCATAGAAAAGGTAATATCATGTCTGTCACCTCTAGAACTACTGTTCATCTTATTTTCATGGCTCTGAACCTAAAGATTACTTTTTATATCCCAGTCCAGCTTTTTCTAGATCTGAGTAGATCCTCCCCAAAGCTTTCTTCTTCTTTTCTTCAGGTAGTTGGGAAGTGGCCATCCTTGGTGACCTAGAAATATTCAGGATGTGTGGTTCTTTTAATGTAAAGAATGTATGGTGCATTCATTATACATACAAGAGAAAAATGAAAGACAAAGCTGAAAGTAAAATGAACATAATTTTAATGATTTTTTTAAATTTTGTGCATTGGATTCAAACAGCAAACTGTGTGCACTCAACTGTTATCACAATGTTGTCAAGAGGTCTGTGTCTTTTACCATTTTACACACAATTGTTCATTACAGTATGTTGTCAGTCTCGTGGAAACCAGGGGTGTGGCATGGTAAGCAGTGGTGGTAGTGCACCTAGCTTTTATATTATCTAACTTGAAAATATTTCTCTTCTATGATTCCTTTTTTCTTGATAAAAATAGTTTTCACCAAACGTTGGTGGTGCACACGCACTACCATTCATGCTTGACATCACACCCCTGACAGGAACACATGTTCTTGTTTTGTTGATAAAAAGTATTACAAAAATTTCCATACAAAAACTATTTTCATAGAAATCTTGCATTTCCACAAATAAACCTGAACATTTTTTGAAAAAAAACTGTTCAAGAATTTTGTTCATTTAACATTGTGACTGTATTGATAAATGCAGTCCACTTCCATGTTCTCTCACAGATTTTTCTATAGATGACCAGTCCCCTTTCTCGTATCACTGAGATCTACCCATGCTCCATCAAGTTCACTTACAGCAGGAACAAGGGTTTGGATCGCTGTATCTGAATGTTAGAATGAAAGTTTTAGTCTTCCACACAGCCAATACTCAGCCCTTTTTTACAACCTAAGACAAAGATTGTAAAATATTATCCTTTTAATTCAGAATCACTGAACCAATGTTTTTTTTAATTTGGTTTATGGGGTTAGAGAAAGGGTGTTGGGGGAATAGGAAGGGATCTGGTAGAGTTGCATGTTAATCTTCTGCCTTAGGGAACTTAAGGAAAGCATTATTGCCTTGATAATTGACATTTCTATCTCCATCAGTGACACAGACTGTCAAAAAACAAAAAAGAAAAGAAAAAAAGAAAAATAAGTAATGAATATCTGCTTTATATTCCACCTGCCATGGGATTCAAATTTGTTTTGCATCACATTTTTTCACATCCTATGAACACATACTGTGTATTCAGACGATAATTATACTGACTAGTTGGGGGCTAGTAACATCATCTCTATGATCCGGGTGTTCAGAAGACTGTACTGTTTCCTGTAACACTACAGTTTTTGCTGATTCCAAATATTTATATTCTTAGTGACACTTTTATTGGTTGCCCTGTTGGGCGTTGATATTCCATCTCCTGGCAAGAGTTGAGCTTCGAAAGGAACCTGTAATTTCTCACTGGACTGCATTTGAAACCAGCCACAAAATGCGCATGTGATATTCACTCAGAAGAAGGGAGGAACCCATGATTAACAGTGTAACCCCGTGTAACTTGGTTGATCCATGATGCTTGTAAATCAAGTCTGATCATTGCAACTGCTTAGATCATAGAGTCTCTAGTTCATAGACACAGCGGCATGAGGTAACTCATTTTATTTTGCACAGGTTGCATATTTCCACAGGAAACATTCTCGCTAAATTGTTTGGAAAAAGACGACAGTTTGTGCTTGGGTGTTTGGCCTCCCAGCTTTATGCCATGGTTTCTTTACCTGGCAACCTTCTGTCGTTAAATGTGTGCATGTTGATAACTTCTTCTGTTTTCACAATAACTGGGGCCTGTGGCTTATGTTTTAACCGACGCTGGCACTTCAGGGACATCCTCAATTCTTCTACCATGGCACTACAGAAGGACCTCTACAGAAGAACACAAAAAAATTAAATATTACAAAATACATAAACTGTAACTCTCCAAGATCAATATTAAAAATCATTCTCAACAGACTTGTCACATAACATCTTTAAAGGTTTGAAATTTTTCATTGTAAAAGTTATAAAAAATTGTCACACTTTTAACACTCAACTCATAATTAAAATAATATTCTATAAAAGTGGGCTAGTTTAAAGAAAATCTCCACCTGATTCTGAAATAAATAACTAGTTATGTATATATTACATATACAGTAAATAAAATATTCTTATGACATTACATAAAATTGATTAGCATGAGATAGAAATCTATTGAAAATTTAAATACAAAGACAATTCTATACCAGAAATCCATTCTTGATATAAAAAAATAGAAAAAACATACTACTTTTCAGATCACAATATGAGATACGCAAATGTTCTTTGAATAGTGATTCTTCATTGTACATCTCAAAACAAAAACAGCACTCACACAGACAAAGATTATGGAAAACAATTTCTGATATTTCATTATGTCTTTTTTGTGATTATGCCTATAGAAACATTGACAGTGATTACAAACAAATACGACTTAATCATGAAATGACAAATTACAGCATGTTAGACATCTACAAACAAATATTAACTATTTTATCATCATTAACTTGATAATTGAAAGCTGATAATTTATCACATGAAAAAGATATGACCCTATGAGTTTTTTCTGTCTTAGTTCCCATCTCATAGGAAATAGATTTGCTAGAACCTCTGTTTATCTGGGGCATATTATTATAGCTCCTCAAAATTTAAAATATAGAGTCATATATATGAAACAAAATTTTGTTAGTCTCTCTCCCCACCCGATTGAGATACATGTGTGTTAATTACATATGAATCTGATCCATGAACCAACTGCATATTGTAGTTGAAACTCAGAGGGTTAGATTTTCATGTATGCAAGGACCAAGAATGTAGACATCAACAAAAGATATGAGCAGGTATAAAAAATTTACAAAACCTAAAAAGTGATATGAAAATATATAATGAAGTTCGTCTAATCAAATATGCATGTGAAGAATTATTTATGCTTTAGTTGCTTTATAGATTGTCAACTTAGACTATTTCCAAGAGAACATAATGAAAATATTTAAAACTGTATGTGTGTCATTTTCTGATATGTATTTACAGTTAGGCAGGAAGAAAAATTTCAAGAGCTCTATTCCATAGCATGGCCACTATAGTTAATAATAATATATTATTCAAAAGTGCCAAAAGAGTGAATAAGTGTTCTCACTACAAAAATAATAAATATGTGAGGTAATGCATTTGCTAATTAGACATATCTAACCATTCCACAATGTATATATACATCAAAATATGTTGTTTATTATGCATACATACAATTTTATATGTTAACTTAAAAAATACATTTGAAAAAATCTGTTTGCATAATAGTTTGTGCCAGTCAAAACATACTTTGAGTTAATTAGGCATCTATGTGTCAGACAAAACTAATTCAGAGAAAGGGTGAATAACTTTCTACAAATTTCCCAAATGTCTCGCCTAAGATTCCAGAAGGATATTCTGATATATGCAGTTTTATGATTTTGACACTGCTCTATTACCTTCTTGTCAATCTCTGACTAGATCCTAATTTTTCTTTGATGGGCTCCTTAAAGAGTTCCCTTAATGGTCTTCCTAACTCTACGTCTACCCTACTCTTCCATAAAGGCTCACAACTACCAGGATAATCTATTTTTAAAATATCAATTACTAATAGCATTTTCTCCTTTCGGAAACAAGTCAGACCAGAATCTATTATTTTTTCCATCATGACTTCTCTAATCTAGTCCTCTCCCACTTCCCCACTGCTTCTCTCTCTCTCTATCTCTCCCCTCACACTCCCTTTACTGGTGGGACTTCCATTAATATTTTTCCGTTGTTCCTCCTTGCTCTGGTACCCTGCTGAGTTCTTTCTTTCACATCATCTCAACTTTATCCCCTACCTCAGACAAGGCTCAAGTTTTAACTTAATTAGAAAGCCCTTTTCAAATGACCAGGCACATTATTTTGTTTTCACAACTTGATTTTGTTTTATCCTCTCAGTATTTTCCACTCATTATCCTGTTTTTCTGTCTGGCCTGCGGGCCCTCTATATATCCCTCTCACTGAATTGTGAATAGCAGAGATCAGGTTCTCCAGGCACTGCTTATACACAGATGAGCTCTTTAAATGTTAACTGAATTAACCATAATAGCAACACAGGACCCTAATATTTTAATTCTGATATAACAGTGTTTCTAATTGAATTGCTTAAAAAAATTTTAGGTTTAGAAGCCTAGCAAAAATATACTGCATAAAAGTTACCTAATTAAATTAGGCAAAACTTTAGCATTTGTTTAATAACATTAAATTAATAAAAATATTAATTTATTAGCACTTGTCATGGGTGATGATTAAATGTGGCTTGTGAATTCCCCATTAACTACAGAGTCACTGGCATGCATTATGTATTATGTGTTAAATTATGCAGTTCTGCAATTCATGAATTATATTTCTACTAAAGGATTTATGTGGCACCTGACAGCCAGTATATGGAAACAGTGTTTCTTGTTGCTTAATACCTACTATTAGATGTACTTATTAAGAACATGATGATAATGATGATGAAGATGGTGATGATGACAACACTGTAGAAATGGAAACTGACTCCAAAATAGGGAGGAATACATAGTCTTGAGGTAACTTAGTCTTGGCTCTCTGTTGAAACATTTAACAGAAGAATTAATTAGATGACATAACATGGTCAAAACTTGTTCCCCTTGACATTTAAAACTGTTACAGGATATGGTTAACACTGAACTGTTTGAAATAAGGCTTCACTCAAAACCAATAAATTTCCCAAATCTTCAAAAATGTATGACACCTTCTTCTCGGCAATCTCAATTTTCAGACATTTTGGTTACATTCGTTTCAAAAAAGAATAGAGTACAAATATTAATTGATAATTTGCCTATACTAAGGGAGTAGTCTAAGCCACTAACACTCTTAGGAAAAATCTTACATATGTATGTACATGGGTCAACTATGAAACAACTAAATATTATTTCTAGTAAGTTAAGAGGTAAACTCTATATTTTAGTACCCCATACTTACTTCAGACTGCAAATAAGAACACTTAAAACTATTTTAAGCAATTTTATATATTAAATTTTTATTGCTGAGTAATATAAAATGTACACTGAAAAAAAGTACATTCTAATCAATGACCAGAATAGTATTATATTTTATAGTTTGAATTTGTCTTAAATAGATTATATTTACAAATTTTACAACTATCTCAAAATTGTAAACCACCATTGTCATTATAGTCTTTATTTATTCTACAAAATCATCAGAAACTAAAAATTTAATCAAGCAATCTTTCATGTGTCAATGGTCTTGATTACATAATAACAAAATATAAATTTTATTAATTTTCTCTTTGAATAAGGTGAATTTTGCCAGCTCTTTTGTTATCTATCAATGTAAGTTTACCTGAAAAATAGGTTTATTTAGGTTATTGATAAAGTCACTGTGGGACAATATGTTCCCTTCCCATTTATATATCTAACCCATTATAAATCTCAATAATCTTTAGATTTGGGCAAGATTTTAGAATTAAGGTGGCAAATTAAGCAAATGTAATGATATCATAAAGTACTGTTCATTTATGGTACTAGAGCAAATATATATTATTTTCTTTTCTTTAGAGGTTTACTAGGCAAATTCCATAACTTGATTTATATAAGTTTCTAAAGCTGAAACTGTACAGCGTTTTGTGAAATATAATTGTCTCCCTGTGCTGTGCATTGCCCAAAACTTACCATGTTTAACCTTTAAATAAAATTCTAACTTATTATCATTCAATAGAATAAACTCTTTTTTATACATTATATGATTGAAATTTATTTTAAATCTTCTTATTGGACTGTGAAATAAGTCTAAAACCCAAGTGCACTGAAAAGTCATTTCCCTGTTTATACTAAAAAAAAAGAAGAAGAAAGAATGAAATAGATGAAAGAGAGAGAGAGAAAGAAAGAGAAAGAAAAAGAAAGAAAGAAAGAAAAAGAAAGAAAGAAAAGAAAGAAAGCAAAAGAAAGAGAGAAAGAAAAAGAAAGAAGGAAGGAAGGAAGGAAGAAGGAGAGGGAGGCGAGAGGAGAGGAAAAGCTGGAGGGGAAACAGAGACAGAAAAAGAACTATCTTGCTTTTTAAATCACTCTTTAGGGGTAGAAACCCATGCACTGTGTCAATAAATAAGGTAAGTTCCTTAGGGTGAAAACAACAATAAAAATTTTTCTCCACATTAATATAACAGACTACAAAAAGAAAAAAGAAAGGCACAATGATACTAACCATTATTAAAAACCTCTTTTAGTAAGTTTCAAAAGATTACTAAACAGTGTCTGGATGGTATGGTGGCACTAACCAAATAGAAGATTCCTGAAAATGAAAATTTAAATCTTTGAGCTGTTAGCATGTATAATTGCATTTAAATTAGTAAAACTCTTTATAAAATTCATTATATTTAATGAGGCAATTTATATTTACACAACTCTAATTCTTGAAACAATGTCGATCTGGAAATCTTGATAGTATGAACTTGGCCATATTTACATTGCCTTTTTTATAGAGCTCTTTTTGTAAAGAGCTCTATTTTATATTTTGAGAGTAATAAGAAAATACAGAAATAGTCCACAGATAAATGTTTTCAAGAATATCATTGTTTATGTTACAGAATATTTATTCTTTATAGCTTAACTTCCTAATTAATGGATATATTTTTATAATAACATGATATGACAGCATTTGGAGAAGCGCAGATTTCTTTTACATTAGAAATTTAGTTGAAATCATGCTCCCCATTGATCACTGACATATTTAGCTTCATTTTTAAAGTTAAAACCATAGTATTTAGCAATCTATTTATTTTGAAAAAGACAGTATCTGAAGAAAAATAACCAGCTTGATTTAACTCTTATGCTCATCACTCTTTTTTTGAATATGTGTATTCATTGGTCAAAAAGTATCATAAAATACATTACTTTCAAGCCTGCATTTAATATTTATTTTAAAGAGGGAATCCTATTTTATATATCTTACTGGCCTGTATTTTGATAGTATAAAATAACTAAATGGTATTTTAGTTTTCATTCAGGATAATTCCTAACTAATTCCTCACACAATCTCTACGTGTCCTACTAGGAGCCATACCAAAATTTGAGCTATTTCTATCAATGGTATCTATGAGATACCATTGTACGTCAATGGTCTAATGTATTCTAGCACGTATCAACCAAACTTTTAGCTTGTGTTTGTCATTTAAATTATTTTTTAACTCATTATGGATTATATAATATATATTCTTAGACACTTTCTAATTAATTTCTTACTCTGTAAGCCATTTGGCCAAGAATTGTTCAGTCATATAGGATGAAGACAAATCACAACAGTCACTGCAATTAACTGCAGAAAATTATCCCACCACATTAGATAATAAGTAAATCATAACATGGAATAAAATATTTATAGGAAATAATATGTAATATCTTACATAATATTGGTGTGTTAAATAAGGAAAGTAAATGTCATTTAATGTGACCCATTAATTTTTTCTTTTGAATATAACTATTTTGATTGGCAGCCTTTTAAAAACATCAGTTAATGCTATACATCAGAAGTATGAATTAACCTAAGATGAAAAATGGCTGGTTAAATCGCTCATGTTAAAAAATATATGTAACCTTGATCTTGATATTCAGTTTTAGAGCAGCTATCTTTTAAAAAATATTTTATTATTTACATAACTATTCTGCAGTCAAAAGAAACTTTATGTATAGCAACTATCATGATCCTATTCATTAATCACTGTAATTTTATAGCTAGAAAAATTAAAGCTTAATAAGTTGTTATGTATCAAACTAGTCTCAGAGCTAGGACAGGAACCCTATTATCTTGACTTTCATCTATGAAAGCTTTACCATATTAGCCTGCTTTGTTAATGATGATTTCATTTTCAGCAGACCTTTTTACCTGGACTCTATTCTTACTAAATATTAATTTTTTGAATACTAAATTATAAAGCAGACAGAAAAAAATTATGATGCCAAAAGAAATACATATCTTTCTTAGAGAATTAAATTAGAAATCATGTTATGCTTTAGCCTGGATTATTTTATAATGATAAACATAATCAAAGATTAAAATATTCTCCGAAACTTTTACTATTACAGAAACAGTTACTCAATATCTTCATTTTACATTTGAAAATACAATGAGACAGAGAAAAATTGAAGATCATTATACGTTTTTAAATTTTTCCTATTTATACTAGTAAAAAAACTCAATAAATTGAGGTCTAACAAGAATCAACACAACTTTAGTCAATATAGCTGTGCAAAGCATTTTAAGAAAAAGTAATATTAATCATCACATTTTTGCTAGTAGTCATAAAGGTACAATTATTTTTTTAAGAGTAGTATCCAAATAAGTAATGCTTAATTGCTGGAAAATTCTCTTTTCCTAAGGTGCAGCAGTTAAAAATGTATTAGCTTTACAAATAATAATAATGATATTATTTTTAAAAGAGCTGCTTGTTAAAAGTCAGTTATCTGCAAAAAAGCCCTCTATGTATATTAACTATCTTAATGAATTCTTAAAACACTTTTCTTATGTATTCATAACTTGTTTATTCATTGCTTCATTTATTTATTTAGAAAGAAGAAAGGCTAAGTAATTTTATCTAAAGTTAAACAAAGTTGAGTTATGCTTCCAAGTCTTTTTAATTCCAAAACTCATACTATCTAGGAAAGTAAAATTATTAGGCTGCTTATGACCAAAGCCCATAATTGGTTTATCTAATTCAAACTCCTAATCCACATATTTCCTTAGTCCAACTTCAAGGAGAAAGAAGAATAGGTAAATATTCTGCCTCCATTCTATACAGCCTGATATGGTTGAAACAATGTTAGACTAGGCATCTTTGAACTTGAAAAACAACTTGACCCTTGAGACACTTATTATCCTTATCTGCACTATATAGATAATAATATTTGCATGACTCTCAGGGTAGTTTTTATTAAAAGGTGGTATTACACTTTAAAAAGTAAAGTCATTTATAAAAATAAAGTGGTAAAAATATCTATCTAGCTATAAGTTTAATTAAAAACAATCATTTCTGGGGATACAAAGAGTACGGGTTATCGTTAACAAATAACCTGAAAATCCTGTAGCTGATTTGGAAGTAGACCAGTAAGTAAAATGAAGATTGGCCTCATTTCAAAGTAGAGTATTTTATATTTATACATGGAAACATTTAAAAAATTCATCCAATTTGTCATTGTGTAGGTCATTAATTGAAATTGAAAGACACTCAGTTCTCGAAGAAAGGCAGTAATATTAAAATACAAAATGGGCTATTTGTCCAAGTTTATTTATAGTTTTTAACTTCTGAAGAACAACACGCTTTGCAGCTATAATTTTTTACACTGAAAATTTACTTAGAATTTTTAACTTCTGTAAAGTTAAATGCAGCTACAATTTCTTACATCAAATGTAATTAATAAAAATTATAGATATCTTATGATTCCTAAATAGGCATTGCTGGGAAAAACATAAATATTGACATGAAATTTTTACTGACAATTTATAATATTGTCTGCATTCCTATACCTTACACACAAAAAAGTGTATTCTTTTAAAAGACATTGCTCCTGTTAGAACTAATTATTTGAAATTTTAACGGCAGCTTATATGTAGGTATCTGTGAACAACCTGCTTTTATTCTTCTGTTTCCATGAAATACAGAATTAGCTGGCTTTGCTACATGGTTTCCTTATAAATAACCTTTCAAATAGGATCCCTAGTCTTGCAGGTTTAAACTAAACCCTGATTTTCTTCTTCTCATCCCCCAAATTGAAATGTTTTGCTCATTTGTGCTTCTACGACTCTGATTTATATCGGTCTTCTACGTTTGTTATTCAACTATACACTGAAGAACATTCTATGTGCCCTTGAAAAAATTTTTGAGCTATCAGTGCACTGGAAAAATATAATTATTTAGAGATTGTCTTAGATCAAATTTATCAGTGTTCTATAATAAAAACAACTACATTGACCAAAATAGACTACGGCCTAAAAAACAATATCACATAGATTTAAAAATACATTTTAACCATTTTAAAGACAACAAATACGTGTGTTCAAGCTGAGACACCTATTGCACAAATTCAGTATCTTACAAATAATTTATATATACATTTTTTAAATTTCTGAGACATATTTACTTAGTTTCCACTTAAGTATTAAGAGAAGGAATACTTTTGGCTTTAAGATTCTTTTATGTGAGAAAACTCAATAATTTATATTTAGATAGTTCAATAGAAACAATTTGTATAAGCAAATACATTTTCAAATACATGGGGAAAATATATTCTTATAGACAAATCACATGAAAAGATATCAAACTACAGAAGTTATGTTGCTGTTCTTGCTGAAAACCTAAAAAAAAAAGAAAAATTATGTATGTCTGTTAACAGCAGACATATTCAAATATTTAAGAAATGCATAATTTAAAGCATAATGATTCTTAATATTATAAAATAGTTTACCAAAAATTTAAATTATTATGATATCATAAAATTCATGCTCACAAAGCCAACATATTATAAATATTACCAGAAAAAAACAAAACTCAGTATGTCAGCAGCTTGTTACAGTTACAAGACCTTTCAACCAAATCCATACACCTAAAATGTTATAATTGTCTCAGATATACAACAGTTTCTTCAATTTCTTTCTCAGTGAAACTTCAGTAGAAATATATTTAAAATCAAAGAAAAGGAAGGCAAAAAGTAAATTAATTATAAAATGCATGTATTGATTAGTTACATTTTCAGACATATTCACAGGAGAAACGTTTTGGAGTATTTTAAAAGTTTGAATAAATAAGAAGCAATGTGTCCTTGATGCATTAATAATTACATGACAATTAAATCCGTTTTTACAAAAATTATGATACACCATTTGTGGTTATCTGAAAGGAATGCAATTTCCATTTTTAAAGTGCTTTAAGGTCCACATATTTCAACTTTATTTTCTGTTTTTATTTTTAACCTTCTCTCATTTGAAAAAGAAACATTCGCATAGTAATCTTAATTATCCAACAACTTATAAGAAAGACTTTCATCATCAAGAGCAATTTGTTTTCACTAATATTTACAGTATGTGTTATAAAAGGCATTTTGTTTTTACCTATAAATTAATATATTATAATTTGATCATCATCATTAAAAGTAAGACTTAACATATTCATTATTTATCAATTTTGTTCACAAGGTTCACATTCAACTAAACTTCATATATATTATATCTGATAAACTATTTAGTTACCAACACATTTGTGCTTACCTTCAAAGGGCAAAACACAATTCATTGTAGATTTATTTCTCAATAAGTAAATATGTATTGAGTAAATAATTGATCTCGCAAGTTTTTACCTTATTTTTAAAATTTAAGAAAACTAGGTTAAAGACGCAAGTATGATTAAGTAAAAAGAAACTGAGTTTCTGTATGTTCTCAAACATATGATAAGATCCAACACGATCTTACAGCTAATTTTAATAAATTAAGTAATGTGTTAAACAGCCATATAAATTAACCTAAATTTTCGCAAGAAAAATGAAGAATTGAGCCCGAGAACCTAATTTATCACAACAAATAAAATGAATCCTTTCCAATGAATCTATAATTGTTTGATATGTCATTCTGCATTATACAGAAAAATAATTTTTTTCTTTATGATACTATTTTAAAAGGTTACTCCAATTAACTTCATTCTTAATTTAAATGATAGGTAGAGAGATAGGTGATAGATAGATAGATAGATAGATAGATAGATAGATAGATAGCAGATAGAGAGAAAGAGAGAGAGAGAGAGAGAGAGAGAGAGATTAGGGCACCAGGCACTATTTGAGGCCTTGTAGAGACAAACAAAAAATACTGGGTCTTTGTCCTAATGGCACGAAGAATTTAATAGGTGAAAAGGTACCCACACACAGAAACAAACAAATATGAATAAAATAGTGTTAAAGGGATAATGGAGATATGCCTAGGGGTATACAGAGTGAAGCTATCTAGACTTAACGCAGGAAATGGTTTGAAATGGGAAAAGATCTTCCCATCTTTCTCAAAAGGAGATATATGTTTTTAGATTATCACAGTACCTGAAATAAACTAAGTAAAAAGATGAAATATATGAGTCACAGTTTTTTATTTTTCATTACAATAGGAAATGAAAACATACTACCAATTCTTAGAAACAAGCTATGCTCTGTTCCCAAATCCATTATATCTGTTGATTCGGGAAAGCTTTCTGGACAAGTTAATGTCTCATTTTAAATGCCTAATATAAAGTGTTTGTGAAAGTTTGCAAGGTAGAATAACAGATAACATTTGTTCCAGTCAAAAAGAAGAATATGATCTTGGGAAAGTGAGAGTTAAAATGTAATGTGGCTATGGTAAAGGTGCAAATTGAAGAGCAGCAAAAGGTAAAACTCCAACAGTGGGCAGGGACAGGTCTGACACGGTCTCATCTGCTAATCTAAGAAATTTGGATTTCGTTGTGGAAGCTATGCAGAGACAGTGTGCAAAACACTGTAGTGTGTGATTTGCATGCTCATGTAATACCCACTCACTTGTTTCTTTCTAGTGTAATGTTAATGCTTCATTGTTTCGGGTACATTAATTTTATTTTTCTAATTTTTAGAAGGTCATATAGATCCACAGAACATCGAGAGGTCTGGGTAATATCTGAAGATTTCAACTTAACTTGTTCATAATAACAATGTGCACATTACATCACAAAATTAAATTATCACATTCTTTGTTTTTGTTTTAAACAAATACTTGTAAAACAAAATTGTGCTCGAGACACAGCCTAGATAAACCAAATGAACGGGACACATACAGGTACGTACAACAGAATACCACATATCATCAAGAGACTAATTCATTTTATTTTAATACTGATCTATAACTTTAAGAAAATTATTACATATGGATAATATGAGATTCCAAGCAGAAAACCCATATATCTTCTATGATATTCATTCTTATATTATGCATTAACACATGAAATATCACATTTATTGACAAATACTGAAAATGGCAATGAGTAATTAATATTTCTTCTTTTGTTAGTTTAGACTTGCAAAATTCATTTTGACACTTTAAAAATGATTATAACATAAAAAGTGTACTTAGACACATAAATGCAACAAATATTTGATTTAGCCAAGCCAGCATAAATAATAACCCAGAATGTTTTGTGAAAACAAATCACGTTATTGCCTGAATTCTTCAAAAACTTCAGTTATTTTAGTCATAGACAAAATGGGGTTATAAAAGTATACATTTATGAAAACACTCCTCAGTGTCAAGTACTATAATCAAGCAAAAATGTGGAAATCCTGTATCCAAAATTCTGATTGCAGGAAGGATAAATAATTATGATATAAGTTACTAGATACAAAGGAGGATTTTTATTTTCACAAATAATACTAAAGGTGCAAACACTTAAAAGAATATTAGAAAAATATATTTACCTTGTATTCCTGTATGGCATTATTTTCAAAATACCACTTTTCTGCTCTTTACATTTACCAATAAAAGTTCAGAAACCTCTTAAATATTAAAGATTATATCATCTCATTCTGCCACAGTGGTCAAAGTCTAAAATATTGTGAGTTTTATCAAAAACGAAAGAGATGTTTATACACAAAAGAGTAAATAATGTACTAGAAGACTTTAAAATGTTAGTTTTGTCATATCCAGATCAATAAATTTGCATACAAAAAGTATCATGTAGCCTCTGAAAGAGTTCTTTGTCTAGTCTTCCTCATATTTATAGAAATGAGGAAATTATAGCACTAGAAATATGGAATTTGAATGAGGTGACAAATTTTTCAAGGATAATACAAAAAAACATTTATACAAATGACTACATGCATTAAATGCAAAATATAGCAATAGCCTTAATATTTTTGAAGTTTATAACATAGTTTTAGAAGGATGCTGGTATAAAAAAAATAAAGAACCAATTAAGAATACTATTAAATGGCAAACAGAAACTACATTTTCACAAACTCATTAATATAGAAAATTAACTAATTTCTCCTATGAAAGCTAACATCTTTCTTAAGCTAGAAATTTATTGGACTAAAGCTATTCAAATGAAAACTTACTCTTTAAATTGAAACTGTTAACCCATGTTGTATATAAAACCTCTTTTTTAATCTGCAGAGTATTTTTTCTTTCATATTACAGTTTCTGATTTTTACTCACTGAATTAACTGTATCTCGTCACTAAACCACAATGAACTTCAAGCCACAAAAGTTTTTTTTTTTCAGTCTCTAATAAGAGTAGAAATAGTTATTTGTCCTGAAGCTGGCTACAATTAAACATATTACAACTAAATTAAAAATAATAAAGGTGATCATGGTCATTATATTTTGTTATATAATGAATGACAGACAATTTAGAGCAATAGTTCTAAGCATTATCCTTAGTTGGTAAAATAAAAAATCTTTTGGTTTGTGTTTTAATATAACAACCAAAAGTGTTTTAAATTTAAACTGTAAAAAAGTGACATTTACCTTTTCCAATTGAGCGTTTTTTTTGGATTTGTATAAAAATTCTCCCACTGCCACAAAAACTGAAAGCACCAAGCCGGCCGCCAGAACAATGAAGATGCCACCAATATTCTGAACCCCCAGGGCACTGGCCTCTTTGCTCTCCTCTTCTGGGCAACCATTACCCCTCCACCATTTCTCCTTCATCATATGCAGCTTGCCTTCCTCTTGCAGCTGAAGAATTGCTATGGTAATCTTGTCTCGATATGGAGAACCTAAGAAAGAAGAAGTTATATTAACTATTCAAAGAACCTGGAATTTCATAATTAAAGGTCAACAAGATGAAAGGAGGGCAGAGATTTTTCAAAATGCTTCAAACTGTGCCAATGTGTTTTCAGAAGAGAAAAATAACTGGAAAAAGGCATAGACATTTAACAAGATCACTAAAGTGGATAGCTTTGCTAGATATTGAGGGATTAAATGAATTTTGTTTTAAGAAAGAATATGTCTCCTAAATGGTGGACTCAGCTCACAGCCTTGTAAAATAGTAAGAAAGAATCTGCAAAGGGAAATGGATAGAGTACAAAGATGTTTCATTCATATCTACAAATTATTATACACTGAAAGCAGAGCACTGAGAAAACAGCTATCTCTATTTTTAGAAAAGTTGTGGAAAAAATTGTGTTTCTCAAGATTAAATGCAGTAATTTAAGGAAACCATTAATAATAAGCTTTATTCAATGGTACCTTTTACTTTGCAGATAATGGGCACTCATATCTGTTATGTGATGTGCATATCAGAAGTCACAGGTTATATAGACTTGGATAATTTTTAGTCACTATGGCAATTTAATTTATAAATCAAGAGGCTTACAGCCTGATATTGTAAAAATCTGGGGAGATGTATATCAGTTTATTCATTAAAAGACAATTTTTTTCCCTCAGTGGAGGCAATAATATAAATAAAATTTAGTGTTTATGCTAATGGATGTACATACTCACCTGCATTAGATATTACATGATAAGTAATATCTTTGCTAATTCATTGACTGTAAACCTGTAAAAATACAGAAGCACATGCACTTTTCCACAATATGTTCCAAGGGATTGGTTTTATTGCTTTCTCCCACCCAGAAATAGACTGCTTCTAAAGTGAAATCTTCCTCCTAAGACACTATACTGCACATTCCATTGTTTTGTGTACAAATTCACCCGTACTGTTTTCCTGGTTGCAGAAAAATACTAAACATTTAAGCTTTCATTCAATATTGCCGGTAATTTTGTTTTGATTTAAATGTATCTACATCTATACATTTCCTTTAGTGAGAGAAGGCAATGTAAAAGTAGAAAGATGAGAATCATAGAATATAAGTAACCTGTTGAAAAAGTTGGAGCAGTGAAGATCTACCAAACCCAACTGGAGAGCTGTTTCTTCAACATAATCTTTTATCTATTCAGAAGCTGTAGACATATATGAATTCTCTACATTTTTTACAGCTTTCCGAAATAAGGGCATTGCTCATTTCTATAATTAGAACTCAAATATTTTCTTTTCATTATGCAATAACTCTTAAGTATACTGGAGGAATTTCTGCTTCTCAGTTTCTTCCCTGTGCTGTTAAAATACTAATCTAACACCAATGTTCAGTGTAAATTCTCCCCCGCAATCACTTCCGATTTCAATATATTAGCCCAGCTTATACTAATTTCTATCTTTGTCACTCACTTACTGGGCATACAGCCTAGGTTCCCTGGTATTATTATTTACTGGTGGAGATATGGCCTATTTTTCTAAATACATTACAAGCTTTTTGGTATGGGGGATATCTATCTGTCAGTCTATCCAATCAGTCCATCCATCCATCCATCCATTCATTTATTCAACAGATGTAGAAAGATGGAGGTGCTTCCATATTTCTATATGTCTCTGGTTAATTAATTAGCAAAAATATCATTTATCATGTAATATCTAATGCACATGAGTATCTATCTCCATTAGCATAAACACTAAAGAACACTAAATAAACATCCATCTATCTGAATTCTCAATGATTTTCAAATAATAGGTTCTCAACAAATGTTTGCATATTCTGAGGAGCATAATAACTCATTAAAAGCATTTTAACGTAATGTAAGAGCAATAAAATGGTCCTTGAGTCTCTGTGATATGTAATAAAGCACCATAAACTAAGGTCATTTTGTTTGGCTATTCAGTATTTATTAATTTGCTGTATCTAGCCTGGCACCAGCTGCAAGGTCAATTGTATAGACTTCTATAGAATTCTACCATTCTATAGAATGACAGAATTAGAAACAGTCTATGCAACAAATCTTGTGCTGATAGTATTTGTGATAATGGCCACACCTGAAACTTGTAATTTCTTTTCTTGTGTGTTTTTGTTTTGTTTTGATTTGTTTGTAGACAGAGTCTTGCACTTTCACCCAGGCTGGAGTGTAATGGTAGGATCATGGCTCACTGCAATCTCCGCCTCCTGGGCTCAAGCAATTTCCCCTGCCTCAGTATCCTGAGTAGCTGGGATGACAGACACCCACCACCCCATCTGTATTTTTAATACACTCCATCTGTATTTTTAATACAGATGGGGTTTCACCATGTTGCCCAAGCTGGTCTTGACCTCCTAAGCTCAAGCAATCCACCCACCATGGACTCCCAAAGTACTAGGATTACAGGTGTGAGCTACGGTGCCCAGACTGTAATTTCTTTCCCATAAATATAATTATAAGCAAGATTTGTGGATGGTGATTACTTGGAAAGTAGACATTCAAATATAGAAAATTCCTAATCCACCTAAGTATTTTGTGAGAGCTCATTTCTCACTTTGAAAATCACAGAAAGAATTTTATTGCCAACTCACTATATGCACCAACATCACTGAGATAACTATTCCAGTATCTTCAAACACAAGCTTCATTATGTTCTCAAGACCAAAAGATACAAATAAACAAAGGCAACCTACTTTTCAGCAAATGATGGACACCTCTTGATTTCTTGCCAGCTGTGCTTCCTATTTCCAGCATTATTGTGAATATCCAAATTTCCCATTGCAGCAAACCTCAGCATACTTGCTTTTATGAACATAGGAATGTTTAAATGATATTTGATTCTAATCAAGTGTACAAAGCTAATGGTCTTATTAGGCTTTTAACAGGAGGAAATAATATAAGGAATATAATCAATGCCAATACATCACTGACATGTTTTACTTGTCATTCCATCATTGATCTAGTATAAGTATTTTTTTAAAGGACCAGTAATTTAAAAATGAATTATTACCTCCTCGATACATGATTTGATGCTCCTTTGGAAGTGTTTCTACAAATATGACAGTTGAAGTCAAATGTGGACTGAAATTTCAGCTAGCTGAAAAATCTCAGGGACACATTAAGACCAAAGAACGAAAGTATCTTCCATTCTTCTTGTGACATGAATAGCCACGCACTTAGCTCTAATGAAGTGAACAATCATTAATTATGTAGATAGAGATAGTTTCTCCCAAGTCCAAACTCCTACAACGATCCATATGCTGGCAAACAAAGAACTGATGGTATTGAATTTCAACTGAGAGAAGCTTAGAAGTCATACTTTAAGGTTGCCTTCAATAAATATGATGTTTTTTCAAGAGGTCTCTAAGTTTAATTAGAAAACAACTAAGGAAATTTTAAATGTGTCTATTATAACATGCATTATTGTAACTTAGAGTCAATTTTCAGACTGTTAAGATGGCAGACAACTATAAATGAATGGAGGAAGATAGACAAAAATATCTGGAAAACTGCAACACTCCAAATAGACAGATGGCCTTCAGTTTCAGTTTTACTAAAATCTTCTGCGAATATATGGTCACAGGGTGACCATATATTTTCATTTTTTCTGAGATCCTATGAAATATTTTGTCTAAAATTTGCACATTTAAAATGTTGACAAATAAATTATTTAAAAGAAGATTCAGGATAAACCAAACACTTTTAAAGCCAAATAAGGTTTGAATCTTCACTCCAATCTCTGAACTTTGGTTCTTTTTATATTACTGCTTTCAGTGGGCCTTTCTTTAGTTATTTAAACAAATTCTCCATATAGAAAGTAAGGAACTGATATGTTTGTAAATGATCTTTTTACAAGTTGCCAAAACATCCCATTTACCAAGTAAAAAAGAAGTTCTAGCTTGCAAACAGAAGGGAAAATAAAGAAGGAAATAAAGAAAGAAGGAAGGAAGGAAGGAAGGAAGGAAGGAAGACAGTCATAGTACATATGTTTACTACATAGTGACGCCTCTTCATATGTCAGATGTATAAGACCTGATACTCAAAATGAGCCCTCAAAGGTGGTATAGAGGCAGTTTCAAGTGACATACAATGACAGCATATAGATGGGCATATAAAAACTACACATGTATCTAGCCAGAATTTCCTCAACAATCGAATTATTGTCTCTAAATGTCCCTTTTATGTTAAATTTTAATCATATATTTTTATGTAATATTGTGATTTCATGAGAATCTCTCCCAAGACATAGATTAAAACATTAAGAGATTAAACTGTGATTATTATAAACAGTGAACACAAATCTCACCAAATATTTCAAATCTAACTTTCTGGGCTTATTAAATTGAGTTATTCTTATCTATTTTCTCTCCTTCCTTCTTCTTTCCTTCCTTGCTTCCTTCCCTCCCTCCCTCCCTCCTTCACTACTTCCCTGCTTCCTTACTTCCTTCCTTCTTTCCTTCCTCCATTTCTCCCTCCAAACTTCTTCATTCCTCTGTCCTCTTTCCTTTTTCTCTATCTTTCCTGTCCTTTTTATTTCTTATTATTTTGTTTCCTTTCCCCTTCTTCCTTAACTTCCACTTCCCTCCTCTGCTCTTCTCTCCCCTCCCTCGCTATCGTTCTTTCCCTTATCCCTTTTTCCTGCCTCCTTTCTTTCCTCTCTATCATTCTAAGAACCTTACTTGTAAAATGAAATGAACAGGTAGTTCTAAACACTTAATTTTAAAGTTTAAGTCTACTATATACAATTTATTGATTTACTTATTCTATTGCCTTTTTATTACTCTGTACAAACTCTCAATTTTATAGACCAACATTTTTCTCTTTATCTTATTTCATTACATCTATATAATACAGAAATAATAAAGTAAATGCAGTTAGCATTTCTTTTAACTCTGAGGGAGGCTTATTGATTGATAAATAACTTTTCTTTAAAGATTGCACAGCAAATTGTTCAATAATGATCATGCTGAAATCACATTATCCTACATTTAAAAATATATCCTGAAATCAAGTATCTTATATTCAACATGCTGAAATTGCATTATCTTACATTCTGGCAACCTCTCATTCAGCTTTTCAAGTGTTTCTTTACTTTCAAATCAAGCTTCTGTATATCTTAATCAATTACAAAGGTCAGAAACAAAATCATTCTTGCTTTTTATACAACAATATTTCCCAAACTGGATATTTCCACATGCCCTTCTGCTTTTGGTAAGTGTACATCTGTTTGATTTTTAAAGGATTACTTGTTTAAGTAATCTTGAAAAATACTACATATCAAATACATCTCGTGCAAATTCACATTATACATTAGCAAAATAAAGGCTTCCATGTATCTACTAAAGGAATGAACAGAATGTATTAAATAAAACTTGTTTATAATGTTTAAATTTATTGTCAGGGGAAGAATTTTTCCCTCTTGCTTATTAATGTCCCCATAAATTCTTTTCTTTTAAATTCAATTTGTACTGCTTTAGAAATAATAATTACTATTAATACTTACTGTAAAGTAATATAACCTTAGATAGCAATTACTATTGTTATTACATGTGTTTTCTCTGACGAAAATATGTTGTCCCTTGGTTAGATTTTTCTGTCTGACCCTATGTACTCTTCTTTCTGCCTTGGAACTTACACATTTTGAACTCACAGCTTATCAATTTGTATTTTTTGTAGACCGTCTTTTTCATCTATTGCTCCATATGCTTCATAAGAATTCACAGCAAACTGCTTGTATTAAAACACATTTCCACAACTGGCTTCAAAGTCTTTTTGCAAGATACTTTTGTGGCACAAGAGTTATAAGAACTATTTAAATAGATCTGTGTACTGAAATTGATGAAACGAATATTTTAAGAAATAATAAAAATATGTTTTGTTCTTCCTTATTAGAACCCAAATCCTTCATACATGTTGTTAAAAGTCTAAAGGGCTTACTGGGTATTGCTTTTTTTCATATGACATATCCCTGGCCACCTCCTAAAGGACATTTGTTTCTTTTATTTTATATTCATTAGTTATTCAGATATTATAATTATCTTATATTACATGCTTTATATGACCTAGAATTAGGTAGTGGTCTGGTACTAGTTGCTCCTTTTGGGTCTGGGAAAATATTTTTATGAAGTAGACTTCTAATAATATTACATTTCTTCTAGCTTGTCATTACTCCAATACACTATGCATTGTTTGAAATATACTAATATACACGCCTTGTGGGTGTGTGATTATACCATAATCATTAGTCATATAACATTCCAGGGACTTGCCTCAAAAAACTCTAATAATGCTTTAGTTATTCCCCTACTTTGAAAAGTTTAGTCTGTTAAATGTTTCCAAAACATACCCCAAACTTTAAATCAGTTTAAAAGTATTGGCTTAAGACCAGATCAGATTACCTGTCAGGTAGGTTAGCAACCATCCCTTACTCACCTATTTCATTAAGCATTAATGCAGTGCCTATCACATAGTAAGCATTAAAGAAATGTTTTTTAAATAACCTGATGAATTCAAAAAATGATCAACTATAGCCAAAATATGTCACGTTAGAATTTTAGTATTGCACATCTTCTTAAGCTCTTATTAAATTTAATAGAATACATAGCATTCATAAGCAGGCTTATTTCACACTTCTTGTATTGACCACCCATAATATGTGGTGACAAAATAGTTTACAAATTCTTATGTTTATTTAATCATTATATTTTAGTTTGATATTTTATTTAGTCAAGAATACTATTATACAATATCATAACATCTTTTACTTTTCCTCTGTAGAACTTGTCTCTGTTTAAACTAAAAAATAATTACCCTGATTATTTGATTAATATTTATTGATCCCAATAGGCAGAGGTGGCATTTATTTTGTTAGTATAATACCTGGGACACAATAAGCATACAATATTTATGGAAAGAATGCATGCATACATAAAGTAACATAATAATTACCTGATAATTTTTCATGCATTCTTGCAATTTTATCTTCAGCAGTTTGAATTATTTAGCCAACTGTATCTATAATTGTATGTAATCTATATCTAATAATTATCTCCAATAATTATAATATATTTATATAAAGTGAAGCATTTACTATGTAGCAATTCAACATTTCATGGGCCCATTTCTAACTTTCTTTTAAGAGCAGCTAAACTCGGGTACAGTTATTCTCATCACACCTTATATATTCTTTTGAAGGTTGATTTGGTTTGGTTCTGTGTCCCCATCAAAATCTCATCTTGAATTGTACTCCCATGTATCCCACATGTTGTGGGAGAAACCTGGTGGGAGATAATTAAATAATGGGGGCAGTTTCTCCCATACTGTTCTCAAGGTAATGAATAAGTCTCACGAGATTTGATGGTTTTATAAGGAGTTTCCACTTTCACTTCTTTCACATTCTCTCTTGCCACCACTGTGTAAAAAGTGCCTTTTACCTCCTGCTGTGATTGTAAGGCCTACCCAACCATGTGGAACCATGAGTCTATTAAGCCTGTTTTTATTCCCAGTCTTGGTTACGTCTTTATCAGCAGTGTAAAAAATGACTAATACATAGGTATACCATTGAAAGGCCTTAATTTCATAGAAGTATAAGGAACTCATGAGCAAAAATGATAAAGATACAAAAAGAGTAAATTCACCTTTAAAAATGTATCAATCCATAACATCTTAATCACAAAATGGTACATATCAGATAAAAGTGAACAAATCTTTATGCTACCTAATAATCTTTTCACATTGCATACCTGTTCAATCATTAACTTGCTGAAAATTTTGTAATGGTGCTCTTGAGCTATCAGGTAAAATACCAATTCCTAACTAGGTCATATAATTTCTTTTCTTTTTTTTTTTTTAACTATTTCAAGCTTTCTGTATTAGTTTGTTTTCACACTGCTGATAAAGACATATGTGAGACTGGGAGAAAAAGAGGTTTAATTGGACTTACATTCCACATGGCTGGGGAGGCCTCAGAATCACGGCAGGAGGCAAAAGGCACTTATTACATGGCAGTGGCAAGAGAAAAACGAGGAAGATGCAAAAGCAGAAAATCCTGATAAAACCGTCAGATCTCATGAGACTTATTCACTACCATGAGAACAGTATGGGGGAAACCACTCCCACTATGCAATTATCTCCCACTGGCTCCCTCCTACAATACATAGGAATTATGGGAGTATAATTCAAGATGAGATTTGAGTGGGGACATAGAGCTAAACCATATCACTTCTTTTCTGAATTTATGCACTTCTTCCTATATCTAACCTGATAACAATACAAACAAGTTGAATTTTCCTCTCCAGGTGTGACCTTTTTTCACTCTTCCTCCAATTTTCTAGTTGAACTTTCATCCAGATAAATCTCTTATGCTGATCTTTTCATCTCCTTACACATTTTTCCTAGGCTGACACAAATATATATAGAATCTCTCTCTTTTGGAACCATAGCACATTTGCATATACTCTGATATACTATTTGGTATATATTATTTTATTTTTTAAAATACTTTTTTCTCCATTAAGATGATACTATGAGTGTCCTAATGGCAAAAACCATATATGAATCAATTTTTACCCCATTGTCTCACTATTAATCATTAAGTACACAAATATTACTTAGCACAGTTGCTAGATCCTAAGTATATAATGGTGAACAATATAACCATGACCTCTGCCTTCCTAGAGTTTTCAGTGTAACAAAGAGTATATAAAATTGAGCAAGGTTTTACAAATATAAAGGGTAATGTGTTACAGAATTATGTGTCAGATGAAATTATAATAACTTAGTCTTCAGGAATGGTAAGCAAAAAAAGATTACTTATATTTGATAACATGAGTAAGAATGATAACTCTTATTTTACTTTCGCTACATTTTCCTTACCTATCTCTCTTCTCTTTTCATATACATTCCAGTTGGAAATGTATATGTGGGAAAGGAAAATGATAGTGAGAGCATCTCAAATCCATTTTGTTCATTTCTTCTAGATTTAGAGGACAGAATGAGGTATAAGATATCAGGACCATGGAAGAATTTAGCCAACCATAAATGGCATTGTTCATGTAGAAATAAGAGGAGAGAAGTTAAAAATCATGTGGTATCAAGATAATAAAAAATATTTACTAAAGACATATCTAGTAAATAGTTAGCTTAAAATGCAAATAACTCTTTAAACACAGCCATAATAAACAACTCCACTAAAAAATGGACCAAAGATCTTAATAAACACCTCCTCAAAGAAAATACACAAATACCAAGAAAGCATATGACAAGATGCTCCATATCATAAAAGAAATGCGAATTAAAATAATGCTTTATTTAAAAAGCACTGAATAAAAATTGCAAGAGTAACTCATTACCTATCAATAATAACCTTGACTATAAATGAATTCTTCAATCAAAATACATACAACAGCTGAATGTATTTTTAAAAAGACCAAATTATATGTTGCTTATAAGAGATTCTTTTTAGCTTTAAGAATATTCACAGCAATGGAAGAAGGTATTCCATGCACATGGTAACCAAAAGTCAGCAGTAGTGGCTATACACAGAGTTCAAGTGAAAAACTTTTATAAGAGAAAAAGAAGATCATTATTTAATGATAAAGGAGTAAATTCGTCAAGAGGACACAATGATTGTAAATATAGTGGTACCCAACATTGAATCACCTAAATAGATAAACAAATATTAATGGGCTGAAAGAAGAAATAAACAGAACTATATTAATAGTAGAAGGCACCAATACCCCACTTTTATTAATAGATAAATCAACTAGAAAGCAAATTAACAAGAAAATACTGGGTTTGTACTATACTTTTGATATGGTTTGGCTCTGTCCCCACCCAAATCTCATGTAGACTTCTAATCTCCACATTTTAGGGAGGGACCTAATGGGAGGTCATGGATCATGGAGGCAGATTTCCACCAAGCTTTTCTTATGATACTGAGTGACTTTCACGAGATCTGATGGTTTAAAAGTGTGACACTTCCCCCTCGCTCCTGCCACCATGTGAAAAACGTCCTTGCTTCCCCTTAGCCTTCTGCCATGACTGTAAGTTTCCTGAAGCCTCCCAGTCATGCTTCCTGTTAAGCCTGCAGAACTGTGAGTCAAGTAAAACTCTTTTCTTCATAAATTTCCCAGTGTCAGGTAGTTCTTTATATCAGTGTGAAAACGGACTAATAAAACTTTATACAAAATGAACCTAAAAAATACATATGACTTTCCATTCAAAAGCAGTAGAATATGCTTTCTTCTGAACTGTACATGTAACATTCTCCAAGATAGGACATACTTTAGGCCATGAAACAAGTCTTAACAAATTCAAGAAGGTTGAAATTATATGTAGCATTGTTTTTGACTGCAATGTTATGAAACTGGAAATCAATAACAAGAGAAATACTGGAAAATTAACAAGTATGTAGAAATTTAAAAACATGCTCCTAAACATATAATAGGTCAAATCAAAAATCAAAATAAATATTAAATAATATATTGAGACAAATGACAACAGAAACACAATATATCAAAACCTACAAAATGCAGCAAAAGCAGTTCTATGAGGAAACTTTATAGCAACAAATGGCTTTATTTACAAAAAAAATGATCCCAAATAGCCCGAAATTATGCCTCAAGGAGCTAGAAAAAGAAGAACAAACTAAACCTTAAAGTCTGCAGAAGTAAATAACAAATATCAGAACAGAAACAAATCAGAGAATTTAAAAAAATAGAAAAAAATCTGTAAAATCAATAGTTTATTTAAAAAAAAAAACAAAATAGACAAACCCTTTACTAGACTAAGGGCAGAAAGAGAGGAGCCTCAAACAAATAAAATCAGAAAGAGAATGGAGGCATTGAACTGAAAACTCTAAAGTATTATTGAAAGAGATTGAAGACACAATAAATAGAAAGATATCTTATGTTCGTAGATTGAAAGAATATTGTTAAAAATTTTCCTCCACATGAAGATCCAAGATGGCCAAACAGGAACAGCTCTGGAGTGCAGTTCCCAGCAAGAACAATGCAGAAGGTGAGTGATTACCACATTTCCAAATGAGTTTTCACTGCCCACAGACCAGGAGATTCCAGAGCCAGAAAGCACCATGAGTTTCTAGCAGGGCTGTTTCAGCCGGCGCCACAGGTTGGCGCACAGAAACTCACACAAATCAGGGCAGACATTTCAGGTGGCACCTGGAACGCCTGGGAGACAGAGCCACCCATTCACCTGAAAGGAAGGTGGTGAGAGAGGAAACCAGGCGATCTAGCTTGGCAGGTACCACTCCCACAAAACAAGCAATCTGAAACGTTCTGGATTGAGAGTTTCACAGCAAGCACAGCTGGACCCAGGACAGTCCATCTCAGTGCGGGGAAGGGCATCCAACACTACCGAGGCAGTCCACCAATACCAAGGCAGTTCTAACTGTGCATCTATAAACAACACCTCAAGGAAGTTCGCACAGCAGCTGGGCAGAGCCCATGGCAGTTCAGTAATGCCTCTACTGGCAGACTGTGGCTAGATTAACTCCTTGCTGGGTAGGGCATCTACGAAAAAAGGCAGCAGCACATCAGGAAATTATAAATAAAGCCTGACCTTGCTAGGACAGAGCACCTGGGAAAAGAGGTAGTTATGAGTTCCACTGTAGCAGACTTTAATGTACCTGCCCAGCAGTTTTGTACAGAACAATGGAGTTCCAAGCACAGCACTTGAGCTCTTATAAGGGACAGACTGTCTCCTCAAGCAGCTCCCTGACCCCTGTATACCCAAAGAGACATCTCATAAAGGAGAGCTTAGGCTGACATCTAGCAGGTACACTTCTGGGACAAAGATAACAGAAGAAGAAACTGGCAGAAACCCTTACTGTTCTGCAGCCCACGTGGGTGATCCCCAAGCAAGCAGGGTCTAGAGTGGACCTCCAGCAGTCCTGCAGCAGAGGGACCTGACTGTTAGAAGGAAAACTAAGAAACAGAAAGAAATAGCTTCAACATCAACAAAAAGGATGTCCACTCAGAGACCCCATCAGAAAGTCACCAACTACAAAGACCACAGGTAGATAAAGCCACAAAGATGGGAAGAAACCAGTGCAGAAAGGATGAAAACATGTAAAACCAGAATGCCTCTCCTCCTCTAAGGTATCATAACTTCTCACCAGCTAGGAAACAAAGCTGGATGGAGAATGAATCTGATGAATTGACAGAAACAGGCTTCAAAAGGTGGGTAATAACAAACCTCTCTGAGCTAAAAGAACATGTGCTAACCCAATGCAAAGAAACTTAGAGCTTTGAAAAAAGGTTAGATGAAATGCTAACTAGAATAAACAGCTTAAAGAAGAATATAAATGACTTGATGGAGCTGAAAAACACAGCACAAGAACTTAATGAAGCATACACAAGTAACAATAACCAAATCAACCAAGCAGAAGAAAAGTTATCAGAGACTGAATATCAACTCAATGAAATAAAATGAGAAGGCAAGATTAGAGAAAAAAGAGTGAAAAGAAATGAACAAAGCCTCCAAGAAATATGGGATTATGTGAAAAGACCTAATCTACGTTTGATAGGTGTACCTGAATGTGATGGAGAGAATG
>CAUYLG010074785.1:0-25667 GCA_963573385.1 Cacajao melanocephalus
TGGCTCCTCCGCCGGGAATCTCCTAGTCTGTGGGCAACAAAAATTCATCTGAAAGTGCGGCGTCCACTCGCTCTCTGCGCTTTCACTGGGAGCTACAATCCTGAGCTGTTGTTAATCGGCCATCTTGGATCTCTCTCCACATTTCTTAAATATATAACTGCAAGCAAATCATTTCTTCTTTCTCAGCCCAAGGCTTATTACCTGTAAAACAGAATAATATTCTCAGCTTCCATTGTAGGTCAGTTATAAGGATAAATGAGCCTGTAAAAGTACTTTATAAACTCAAATGCCACACAAATATGTATGACTTGGTCATTAACTGATGTTCTTTCCTTGTGTTAGGGGGGAGTCAGATGCTTTCACTTGTTTTGAAAGTTTTATTTTGTGATCTTTCTTCTCAAGCCTTGATTTAGCTTGATTTGAAAGTTTAAAGCTGGAAAGGTTAATGGGCCACACTGTTGTGGTATTTGCTGTTTTCCTCTTGGGGAGGATGCTCTGCATCCAGGTACATGTGACTGCACAGACAGCTCACCTACCTTGAACATATGGAGTGTTTATGCAGAAATATGGCACTGTAAGTTGGGGGTCCCTCTGGCCAAAAATGTCAGTGACTTCAGAGGTCAAGCAATTCTATATGATAGGTGATGTTCAGTGAGAGATATTGGGATATGGAGGTTCTGAAGCCACAGCTAATTAAAACATTTGTAATAAATACTTGTTAATTTCAAGAATGCTCCAGAAATGTTCTCAAAGGTATAGTGGGTGGCTATGTCTTTTGCATGACAAGGGACACTGCAATATAAAGACTGATTAGGAAAGTGTAGGGTTGAAGAAATGCTTCCTTACTATTTTCTGGACAGTATTTACATTCACATAGAATTTCTTATTTTGATATAGTTTGCTTTATTTTAAAAATAGACTCATCTGGGAGATAAAAATATAAACTATTAATACATCAACTGTTTTATTCCTGTATTCCCTTGATGTCATTCTAAATCTTCTTCTTTCTCCTTCTTTCTTTTTCAACAAGAGTTGATTTCCTGTGTATAAAAACCCTGTGTAAGGAACCTATCAGTAAATTTTTTTAAATGATTAAAATGCATTCCCGCCCTCAGTGAGTTTACGCTCTGATAACCTTAGCAATAGTTTATTTGCATATGCTGCACATATTATATTGTGGCCAGTGTCCATGAACAAGTAAGTAGATTATGTCTGAGTTGATGTTTCTCATCTAATAATACTGTTGGTCTAAGGCTAGCTATGTTCTTTGAGCTCTTACTAGATGTCCAGCATTAAGTTCTTTACATATACTCATTCATTTGGTTTTTATATCAGCTCTTTGAGGTAAGGATTATTATTAGCACTATTTTTTTTTTAAGAAAAAGAAAGTCTCAGCTTCCTCAAGAGGTTAAATAACTGACCAAAATCATATCACCGCAATTGTAACTCACACGCATTGAAACTGACACCCACATGGATGCTCTTAACCTCTGTACTCTGCATCCTACAGTCGCCCATAACCTCAGTGGATTATATTGCGTGTTTCACTGAGAATACTTAAGAAGGTCTCCTTTAACAACCACCTTTCACCTTTTAAAAATCTTTAATTTAGCAATAAAAGTATTCTGGCTACTAATTTTTTTGTAGTCAAAACAGCCAAGAATCATTCTTTTGAGTAAATGATTGTAGAGCTATCTTACGGACTATAAAATATTGGGCCTCTATGTCCTGACACACAGAGGAATTGTGTAGTAAAACGTATTTATCTATGTTGACAAACAATATGCTTTCTCAAATTTTGCTTTCTCAGATTTCTAATACACTTGACAGTTGGAACCCCAATTTTGTGAATTTTGCAGAAAGATGGGGCCGTGTAAAGGCACTGTGTAAATAGGTAGAGGAGATCTGAGCAACTGCCTTTTTTAATCTGTTCTTCACTGGATCCTCCATGAGCTGTGAAAGGACTTTAAATAGTGCTGGGTTCACAGGTCTAAACTGGAAATCTCCAATGACCTTTTCTGGGCCCTTGCTGTGGTAATTGTTTATTCTGTTTTAAATCATCATATGAAATTCACTTTTATATTTCATAGACTTGAAAGAGATTGGCTTCAAAAAGAATGTAATATTTTTTAACCCTAGTTGTTAGTACTTAGAATGAAGCTTTAATTGCATTTAGTGGTAATTTCTTTTTAAACTTGGAGTAAAACCCAAGATCTTTAAGAAGACAGAGAATTATTGTGAGAATTCAATTCACTTAGGCATGCACTGGGTTCTTCCTTTGTGCTGGGCCCTGTGTTAGATGTATGGGCATAAAATATGCTTCCTCACCTCAGCTGCTTGGCGAAAACGGAAGGAGGCTGGCACTTCAACAGACAACCAAATGCCGGTGTCGAGCCTTGGCACAGGGATATGCCAAGGTTAGGGATATGGGAGAGGGCATCTGAAATGTCTCCTTACTCCCTGAAAACGGACTAATCCCTTTTATATGAAACCTTCGGCTCCTCCTTCCCCCTCCCCATGCTGAAATCCAGGGACAGAGGAACAGATTCATGATTAAGTCGTAATTCAAGTTCCTTTTGTCTGAGGTTATTGGCTCTCTTCAGGACATTCACAGGACTGAATGGGAGGCAGAGAAGTGGAGAGTGGGTGAGAAGGCCTGGAGATGAGGCCTGGTTCTGTCACGGACTAGTCGTCTCTCTTAGCTTAGACTACTAACTTTCGCAAACGCCATTTCCTTCTTTATAAACTGATGGGGTCGGAACAGATGGTCTCTGAGGTCCCTTCCAAATATTATTTTCCTGGGCTCTAAATTTAGCCACAGTGCTTGGCATTCTAGCAGAAGACCTGGTGACTGAGTTCTTCATGGAGGCCTTATCTACTGGAGGAAATGCGCTGCCTGGGCTTTTTCACACAGGGTCCCCCAGCTCACCTCGGGCCCCTAGAGGTGTCCTGGGAACTGTCTCAGAGAGTCATGGTGGGGTTAGTTGTACTGGTGGGGTGCTCCCATCAACCTCTCATTTTTTTAACCAGGGCAACTTTCATCTGTTTTTATAGTGAAATTACATTTAAGACTTCCTTGAATTAAAGGGGATTTTTCACTTTAAAAAGATCTTTGAAAGCCTCTTCTGGTAAAAATGAAGGGAAAAACTCTCCCAAAACTCTATGCTCCCCTTCACTGGAAAACTACAGGACAGAAAGCTTGGATCTTGGGTCCGATGATGGCATCTGGGAAGCACAGGAGTGGTGAATGTTTGCAGTTTTCTAGGCTGTCACTTTAAACAATTTTCTCTGAAAGTGCCCCCAGCTTTCAAATGGGGACTGATTTTCAGTGGTGGTAGTAATTCCCTTAAAGCTGGGCTTACAAGTGTAAATGTCTAATGAGGGCAAGCAGGTAAGTAAATTAGTGAAGTAAGTAGCATGTAAGACAGTCAGAATGGTAGGGACTGCAGAACTGGGGAACCTCAAACCCAGTCTAAAGGGATTACTGCCAGAGATCGAGGACTCATCTTTTGATTTTTCAGAAGTTAGAAATCTCAATTAGATTAAATTTTAACATTTTTTAAACATTGTGCAGGAAAAACAAGGTTGGTCTATTGCTTGAATTTAGCCTAAGAGCCGCTAGTTTGCAGATTTTGCTTTGGAGAAACACTGCTCAGAGCCACCAATACACACAATTCCTATCATTTGGAAGAGGGTATTATGCTTATGTTGAAATGAGCTTAGCTCAGTCACTGGCTCACACTGTTTCTATGATTATTATTGTTATCGTAGGCTGCCAGCCCTGGTAAATGACAAAGCAGTGGACAGGCCACTCATGGTCAGTTGTAACACTCAACCCTGCTGTTCTCATTTACATCTAGATTTTGTGCAAGGAAAATAAGAGCATAGGAGACAGCAGCACTTCTTAATATCCAGGATCACAATACAACTCCTTTCTTGTGGTAGCTTTCAATTAATGCCATGCGTGTTTTGTAATGAGTGAGAAATTGTATGATCATTATTTCAACCATATGTGTGCTGTCCCAATAAAAAGATTCGAAACTGTTTAACTCCCCTTATAAAGGTAAGAATTAGCTCTCCCCCTTTCTTATATTTCCACTCCTATTGATAAAAGAGAAAGTACAGACCAAAAGCAATGGTTTGAAAATAGCAGCAACAACAATCACAAAAGAAATCAGAGGCTGATAGTATAGCAATATGTGTTACAAATATTTTTCCAGGAGGATAACAGATAGTTTTTAACGTTAGCTAACGTAACTTCTCTGTTTTAATAATCGATGCAAAAACTGAACTACAAAAACAAAAACAACCCAAAAAGGCTAGGTTTTCTTTTCATTTATTTTTCTCTCTGATTTTTTTTTTTTAAATCAGTTAAGAGGCTCTTGGTATTCTTTAGGTGAGGAAAAATAACTCATTTGGACTAAAATGGTTAACAGTGGAGAGAATAACATAAATGCACTTGAAAAGTATGTAGAAGGCAAATGCGATGGGATTTGATGACGGCTAGGCTCTGGGGACTGAGGGAGAAAGCAGTATCAAGGTTGAATGAGTTTGTTCAACTCTGGGTATGTAGTTACAGGGTTTAAGTAGGTGCATGGGATTTGTGTCAAAGTTTCATGTGAAATATTAGAATATTAGTATTAGCTAAAGCCAGGAAAGCCGAACCTCATGCCATGTGCTAGATTGTGTGATATTCAGGAAAAGCCTGACAAATTGCCTTCTACTTTTCCTCAAGGCAAGTAGCAGTTTATATCAGGCAGGCAAAAATTGTAGGTTTCCTAGTAGTCACGATATACTTACTTAAGATTATTGCCGAAACAAGAGTGTGGGAGGAAACACTGTCTATGCTCGTTTTCAAGATGGACTGGTTAGTGGCTGGTGCTCAAATGAGCCAACAGTTAAGACAGGCCCCACTAGTTAGACATGTTAGAAAATTTTACTTGCTGTTGAAGACAGTGGCTTGATATACAAAGGAAGATTGTTTTGTGCACTTCTCAAGATGCTTCATAATAATTTTCACCAGCAGTCCCTATGGAAAGTTTATTCCTGGAGGAAGAGAGGGTAGGACACTGGGTCATCAACATTTTTTACTCCATTAAAGATTAACAGTGGCATTAAGGGAACCAAATGGCTTTGGTCAATGTTGCAATTTTTAAGAAACTGGTTAAGATTCAAAATTTCGACTTTGAGACTGTTGTTGACATCCTCAGAGTTGAAATTTTGAATCTTAACCAGTTTCTTAAAAAGACAAAAACAAAACAAAACAAAAACCCCGCAACAACAGAAGCAGAAACAACTACAATGTAATCAATCCTAAATATGTTGTCTACCATTAGATTGCTCATGTAGCAGATGTAGCCACCCCGTGAAATGTTTCCATTCTTTGTCATTATCCAAAACCTAGAAATTAAAGAAGTCATTAGCCTTAAATAAATATAATCCAAGAATCTCTTCATTCTTCTTAGGTTAAATTGATTATCAACTGTGATCACTCTGGTGTGTTTACCCAGCCATAACTTCTCAATTGTTTTCATCGGATTAATGTTTGTCTTTCATTGCGGGGTTAGTGGAAAGGTTGGGGGTGGAGAAGAATGAGTTCAAGAAAAGCAAAATAAAATAAAACATAAATAAATAAATAAATAAAACTCAGCTGTTTTTAAATGACTGGTGATAGTAAAAAGAAACAGTCATCCTTAAGCCCATTCTCCCCCCACCTCCTGAGAATAGAAATGGTGAGCTAAACGAATATGAATGACCATACTAATTTTTGGGCCTAAATGTAACCAGTGATGCTCTTTCAAACACTTATTTTCCATCCTTATTGTAAAGGAAAAGTGGAAGGGCTGATTAGCGAGAGTGAGAGACACGATTTGTCAGGATGCTCTGGGGAAGGAGCTACCAGAAGAAGGATCCCACCGCTGATTTTACCTGAAGAGGCACAGTGTATGATAGTCCTTCTGAGAACCATACCCTGAGAACCAGAAACTCTTAACTGTCCCTGCTTCCTGGGTGGCCCCAAGACTGGGAGTGACTTTGTAGAATTGCTGTGGATATGTGACCTCCTCATCGCCCACTCCTCTAGATACCATGTCCCCCTGAGTGCCCTAGATCTGAAGTCGTTTCTGGAAAGGCAAGCTGTTGCCTCTGCTGTCGGTACTGACTCCCTGTTTGCTTGGCTCCCTAGGCACTTTGCACAAGACTTTTTGTCTCATGCTTATTGCATGGTTCGAAGGGGATTTCATTTTCTCAAATGCTATCTTGAAAGGAAACCTGCTTGAATTGATGTGAGGCAGTCATGATTAGAACAATTCAGTTAAGAAATGTAGGATTCAGAGGAAAACAGCTATTTTTTTCTTTCCCTTTTTAAGGTTCTCTCTCTTTTTTATTTTTATGACTCCTCTCCTAATAGTTTCAGGTCCTGAAAACCGAAGTCCTACATCTTCTTCGAGGTGAGAGTCCATTTATTTCATCCAAATCAAAATCTGTTTTGCCAGTTCTTTACGGCTCCATAACTCTCCAACTGCCTTCTGCTAGGTGTCACCCAGCCTGCTGAACAGACAGTTACTGCCTCCCGAATGCCTTTGGACAGTTGTGTGTTTGAGACTGGGGGGCCTCAAATGTGGATGTTCCAACCATGTCAGTGTGGCCTCTCCTTTCAGCTTGCTTTGTTTATCCAGCAGCTCATTACTTAAGACTAGCCTGTCAAAATCAGTTAAATATTCTTTGGGAAATATGGTTACATCCTTGAGATACCACAAATATGTTTAATACAGAGAAGATTGGCTTGATAAGAAAAACATGATCGACTTGCATCACCAAAAAATATTTTCCTGTTATTCCGATTGAGTTTCCACAAGCATCAATAAGCACTAGCAAACCTAAGGGCAATAAGTTTCTGCAGCTGACACATAAAGACACCAAGGGAAGCAGGGAAAATGATTGCTGATGATTCGTTCTAACTACTTGACCTTCTGACCTCTTCTCCAGATATATGACCAGGATGGGACACTACAGCACTTTATTGATGGTGGGGAACCTAGTAAGTCGAGCTGGATGAGGTATATCCGATGTGCAAGGCACTGCGGAGAACAGAATCTAACAGTAGTTCAGTACAGGTAAAGTATATCTTGATTTACCACCTACAGAGCTGAAGCCATTTGGCTTGCATATACAAATTCAGGCTTGCCGCTGTTCGGTTAAAAAAAAAAAATCCTGCAGAACTCTGAAAGGACTGGCAGACATTTTTTTTTTTTTTTTTTTTGCTAGGTTTCTGAAACCTCCTTAGTTCTTATGACAGTAAGAGCATTCATGACATTCATGAACATTTAGGATTAAAGATGCTAGTAGATGGCTTCCTTCACCCTGTGCACATGGTAAAGTTACTCCCACATCATTAGAACTTCCAGAATGGTCTGAATGAGTCCAGCAAACCCACTGACTTGGGGTGCTTTTCCCAAGCAGATATATACACGCAATAAGTAGAAAGTCAGAAATTCAGCCTCGGGTCTGTCGGTTTCAGCCTGCTTCATGCTATCTCCCTTGAGGAACAGTTTTACTTGCACAGTGGCATGGGAAAGCAAGAACTCTCTACCTTCCCCAGGATACCTTTCCAAAACCGCTAGGCTTAGTGGCAGTGACAGAGACAGGGTAACTCTCCTGCTCCCTCTAATGGTGGTGGTGGGTTTGGCCCTTTGATGATTTCAGTTGATGAGGCAGTTCCCCGGCACAGAGAAGCTCCTGGTTTCCTGAGGTGTGGGCAAAACCCAAAGGATAACAAAGGTAGGGTGGAGCCATCCCCAATTTCCCATAGGGAGTCCACATAGGGAGGACTCTGGGCAGCTGAGAACCAGGGTGGATTCTCCGGATGCTCTGCCAGTTCTTCTCAGTGCACCTGCTGGTGAAGCATTTCCACCTAGTGCTAAGGAAGGCTGGAGTGGAGACGAGACGGCAAAAACAAATCAAATAGGAAAAAACCCTACCACTAAGCCTTCTTTTCTCAAAATCCCTCGAAAACGTGTGCCATATAAATATATGACCTCAGTTATAAACAGCCGTGTTCCCTTTAGAATCAGAAGCAACTGTTTAGCTTTATTAGGCACCACAGACACATCAAAGCAGAGGGCTCTGTGCTCAGCAACTTGGAGTCCTGCCTATGGCTATTTATTTTCCTTTCCTTTTCTTTTTTAAACGAAGCTTAAGTTTTTTCTTTTTAACTTTCTTCCCCTTGTTGGTTAAAGGCTGCACAAATCTGGCTTGCTCTCTGAAGGTCTTCAATTAAAAACAAAATTGGGGCAGTATGTGACTCACTGCCTTGGTTTTCAGTGCAGTTTCATTTCATTAAATAATAGTTTAAATGAAGTAGCACAAGACAGTATTTTGTTACACTGCTGTATACGAGCTTTACACACTTTTATTACAGCTGCTTTTCTGTTGTGAGGTTTTTAATAAAACTCTGAGCTAGAAAATTAGTGAAGATTGTGCTTGTCCATTTAGCAAGAGATAGCTTGGTTCTGTAATGAGTACTCGGAGAGCTATTGAGGCAAATTCCGAATTTGGGAAAACAAGAAACCCCTAAGAGGAAGGTGGGCATGGGTAAGTCATTGCCTATCTGTCAATATTAAGTGGGTTTCTTAAAACTCCCCTTTCATGACGGTGCTTACACTACGAGCTCTCTCTGCCGATCTGTTTTCGATTACTTCAGATCTTTACAAAATGAACTACAAAAACACAATTTTAAAAACTGGCATTCATCACCAGTGACCACGTCCAAGAGTAAGAAAATAGAAAAGTTGGACCCTGAAGAGCCAGCCTAATTTTTATTGTACATGAATGTCCTCTTCACAAAAAGTCAGCTGGTTTAAATTCATTCTGTTATGATTTGTAATATCTAAATGGAATTTTCTTCAAAGCGCCCTTGATTGATTGACCCTTAGCTGAACGTTTTGTTTTTATTTTGAGGCTGACAATAATGTTTGTTGGCATGTGTTCCACTTCAACTGCGTTGGGACGCCATGAAGCTATCTTTATGAGTCATCCAACCACAATACTAAATACATGTCAGCAAAGGAAATATTATCTGAAAAGGGAAAAATCCCTTTGATGTGCTTCAACATGCAGAGATTTCTGCGAGTTTTGGAAGCTCTGCCCGCTTGTAAGGAATGGTGTACGCTTACACATTTTTTCCCCCCTTTCGGCCTACTCGGTGCCTCAAAAGACCACCCATTGCTCGAAAACAGTTCTGCTCTTTCAGCAGCAAAGTGTGTCATTTGGTTTTAGCACATTCATTTGCCGGGCGCAGTGTTTATATGAAGGGAAGCCAAACCGAGAGATGAAATGTTGCAAGGGTGAAGTACAAAGTAGACTCAATTTTTCTCAAGTTAGGAGATGCCAGTGATTTATAGCTCAGCTCCAATTTTGATTTTTTTATGTAGCAGTGGAAAGAATTAATAAAATGCACAGCACTTAGAGATGCAGAGGGAGGAAGGGTAGCAAGAGCTGGACAACTGGCTGGAGTTTTTGTCAGATATTCATAGAATGTTGGAAAAAACATTCTGCTTAGCTAGCAGTGCCCTCATGAGACAGAATGGCAGCAAGTAAGGAAAATAACAAGATAAATGAAATTTTTGCAGCTGCAAGTAAAATATTGAGAATCTGCACTTTTTTATTGATCTTTATGATTCTATTGCCAAGAGCCACTTTGTGGTGACAAAATATGTTGACAAGTGCATATCTCACTGCCATGAAAAATGTGGAGAAGCATTTGCCTTATGTCTGCAGTGTTATACAAGGAACAAATTGCCCTGCTACAGCCAATTCCTTACAGAAAGGGGAAATTTAAGGCCCACCAACCCTACACACTTTTATCTTGAACTTGAGGTTCATATTTGTAGCAATTCTTCATTGAGAAAACCAGTCGCAGTCTCCTCATTTTTTTTCATCTGTAGATTTTTTTTTACAGTACCAAAGCTGTTATAAAAAATGTTTATTTCTTGGTACCTTCACTGTATCATTTCAGAGTGTAATTTTTCAGCCAGAGTAAAGCGCTCCTCTTGTAGTTATTGAATTTCCATCCATTTCACATAAGAGGTTTTTTCTCTTCTCCTGTATCAAACTTTAAAAGAAAAGCAGTGGAGAGGATTTTTATTTCTCTGAGTCCTTATATCACAAAGCTGCTTAATTTTATTACAAATTTGGGAACTCCCAATGCCAAGTTGCAATAGTACATCTAATGCTTTTCCTTTAAATAAGAGATCAATAGTATTTATATACGAGGTTGGGGCACCAGTGTCTGCAATTTTCCAGAGAGGGAATTTTCTCATTAGTGTGAGATGGAATTTTTTTTTTAATGAACTCTTCCTTTCTGATGTCTCCTGGGTTAAATATCTGTCTCTTCAGTCAATTCATTCTAGGGAGGGACACTGTGGAAATAAACTGAATGCCATTTACCATACTGAGTTACAGGCTCTAATTGGTTGCTGGGGACAATCAGTTGGGTGTAGATTTATTACAAACAGAACTTGTTTAGATGGAGCTGAGCAGAACTTTTTCGGGGCAATAAAAATATGGATGGGGGCACATGAGTCCTATGTATTACTAAGCTGGGTTTTCTTTTGTTTTGAATAGGTCGAATATATTCTACCGAGCCTGTATAGATATCCCCAGGGGCACCGAGCTTCTGGTGTGGTACAATGACAGCTATACGTCTTTCTTTGGGATCCCCTTACAATGCATTGCCCAGGATGAAAACTGTAAGAATTTATTTTAGCTCTGAATTCACATTTCAATATACCTATTTCAAAGCTAACTTTTAAAGAGTGTTTTTTGAAACTCATGAAATGTGGTTCACTATGATAAGTAACACAAACATACACAAGTCTGTTCCATCATTTTCTTTTCCCTGCATGTCATCTGCTTTCTCATAGGGCATCTTAACCTGTAACGGGCCAATCCTTCACCTATTAACAACCTCAAAGCCTTTACCAGAATTTTAAATAATAGTTGAAGCAAGTTAAGTCAGTTGGTATTCACTGAGCACCTGCTGTGTCTGATTCTGCTGTTGCCGCCTTAGGGATTACAAGAGCAGTATAAGATTCAACTTCTGCTCTGAAAGGATGCACAGTCTTGTGGGAACCACACTATGTGCAAAAATGAAATAATAAGAAAGCCATACCATTTAATCAGGGGTAATAACCCTTTAGTCAATTGGGTGTGCTTCCTCCTGCATAGTCATTTGAATGAGAAATAATATTTAAAATGGTAGATATGTGACAGGAATTCATGTCTTTCTAAATTTTTTGTCTAAAACTGTGTCTGGAAACATGTAGTTTTCTCCTGTCTTTATTGCCATACCAACCATTATTTTTAAAAGAATTAACATCTAGGCAAATGTGAACTTGCAGCAACTTTCATGTAAACTTTATATTTCTGTTTTATCAGTTCTTTGAAAACTATTTTAAAGTTGATTTCCAGTATTTGGAACAGAATTAGGTTATTCTGATGTGCTTCAGTGCGAAACATTAGCTTCAGTGATACTGTGTTTTCTTGTCACCAAATTGACTAATTTGTGAACTGATAATTTGATGTTATGCTACAAAAAGAAACAAAGATAACAGATATCTTTTGACAATGGATAAGAAATTTCATTTTGAAAAAAGTGTTCTTTTTCATTTTCTTCTCAACTTTCTCACACATGCACTTACACACAGACAAACTACAATTTAAAAGTGCTCATATTATGACTGATCAAAATGTTGATGGTCAGATATTTCTTTCCCATTTTGTCTTTAATTTCTTTGTAAAAAGAAAAATCTTCAACAAGCCTATTACTATCAACTTTCCTTTTCCATTTTACCCTAACCCCCAAACCAATCTCAAATTAAAAAAAAAAAAATGAATCTTTGGACATATAGTACATTCCTCTGACTTTGCAAGCTTCCACTGGAAATTTTCTTTTCTGCATCCATATTCCTGCTTGAGTGAGTTCCTGTTTTCATAGGAGAAAATCTCAGTGTTGGACATGAGTATGTAGTGAGAGGCAAATGAGACATAGGAGCCAGTGTGCTCTCCCTCAAACAGAATGGCTCCATGCCCCATATCCCTAAAACTAGATCTCCATCCACGCACAGAAAGTTGTCAGCATCAGCCAGCCTCCTGATCTATTAACATGGACTTGTCTGTATGTTGGAACCTTGTCATAACCTCACCATCTAGAGTGTTTGATCCAAAAGGATTCTAGAAATCTCACAAGGTCTTCTGTTTCTTCTTTTAATATAACCTGCTACAGACTCTGAAGGTGTTGTTGTGGTGTGTTGAGGAATGTCTGAGAGTAAACGTATCAAGGCCAAATATTCATTCATTCATTGTTCAGTTGTGTAAGGAACACCTACCATGCTTGGTGATGCAAATACAGCAGTGAACAAAATGGACAAGAATTCCTGCCCTCATGGAGCTTACATTCTAGTGGAGAGAGACAGATTATCAACAGTTATATAAGTGAATAGTCAGATGGTGATAAGTGTTGTGGGCTAATAAAGCAGGAAAGGGGTAAAGGGGTGCCAGGAGTTGGGAGTTAACAGTTTCAGAGAATGAACAGGGGAGGATCCACTGGGAAGGTGGCCTTTGGACAGAGACTTAAGATGATGAAGGAACAAACCATGTGTTCATAGGCAGAAGACCATTCCTAGCAGCCAGAAAATTACAAGTCCCAAGATGGGAATGTTCCTGGCGTGTTGGAAGAGCATCACAGAGGTCAGCATGGGTGCGGCAGAGTGAGTGAGGTGGAAAGAGGTTAACTTAGATGTGGGTGGTTGCCAGAGCAGGGAAGACCTTGTAGGGCCCCGGAGGCTATTATCAGGACGCTGACTGACTCTGTGTGAGCTGGGCAAAGGAGGGTGTTGTAGAGTTTTGAGAAAAATAATGATTTGACTGAATTTTTTTCAGGATTACTCTGTCTACTGAGTGGAGACTGGACAGTAAGGGTGTGGGAAGAGCAGGGAATCCAGGGGAGAGGACAGTGGTTTGGACTAGCATGGAAGTGGTGGAGGTGGTGAGAAGTAGTTGGATTTCGGATATGTTTTAAAAGTAAATCCAACAGCATTTTCTGACACATTAGATGCATAGGGATGACTTTGAGGCTTTTGGTCTGAGGCGCTGGAAGGATGGCATGACCACTTACTGAGCTCTGAGCCAAAAATGGAAACTGTGGAGTGACCACTTAGGAAATGCATTTCTTATCCTTGACCTGGATCTCTGGAGTGGGAGACTCATATCCACATAGCGCTTCCACCTGACGATGCTGTCACATGAACCGGAGGGATGAGTGATTGGAGTAGAGCATTTTTGGGTCTGTGTGCCATTCACGGCCACCTGACAATGGGTGTCTGAGTGCATACCACCTTGCCTTCAGATTCGGTATGACAGTGCCAAAAATGTACTTTCTGGGAAAAAAAAAACTGACCAGTTTGCTATTTTCAGTTCTTTCTGCTAGAGTCTACCCTGAGTGAAGCATTCTTGAGATTGGTGATTAGAGTACTGAATATACTCTACCAGGATATATGATATATCATTTAGCACCTGAAATCCTTGAAAGAAAATTTGCAAAGCTACAACAGCTCGATGTATTGTACACTCAGTAGGAAAATTAAGTAGTTCTTTTGGGTTCTGTTCAGAGCTGTAAGTAAGGTTGAGGCACATTTAAAAGGAATTAAGCCATTGACTAAAGTGCTCAACAGTGACAATCCCCTTTCCCCCAAGGGTATTATAGGAATTTTATTTCAGTTCCTGTCTCAGAGTCATATGTCTGTCATGTGATTGGCCACCCAGGAAACCAGCAGAAGGCTTCATCAGATAGTATGGGGGAGATATATGACTTTGACTACCTCTAAGATGGATTCTCATTCCATGTGATTCACTGGGAGACCTGGTAATGCCTTATAATGAGGATTCCTTCTTCTGTGCTAAGGAAATACTCTGTGATTTAAAAGCACACATGTGTGAAAGGGCACGGAAAGATAATTTAACAGATAGCCTTCCATAGTCTTGAGTAATTTAAATCATCTCCACTGGATTAGCAATTCTAAGACCATTTTTATCCTACTGAGCCAGCCACAAAATAAATTAGGTATCTAAAAAGAAGCTTCTTGAGATCAAAGACTTTTTCGATAAAATACCTCCACAGAGCCTCTTTATAGTGCTGTGCGCACAGTGAACAATGAATAAATGTGCACTGGATAAATACTGAGAATTTCTATTGCCATTATTAGAAGGGATTAAATATTTCAGGCAGATTTTTTGTTGTTGTTAATGATGTTGATACCAGGACCAAGGCATTCAAGGAAAATATGATTTTACTTAGTGAATAATATTAAGCCCTTTCATTTATAAAAATACAACTTTCTTCTCATGGTTCTTTCAACATTGAAAGAACATATTTCCTATTGAGCGTGTGCGGTGGGTTTGGGTTCAGGACGTGCCCCCTCCGCCGGCGGCCCCAAAGCAGGGCGGCTCTGAGTACACTCACTGCCCGGACAGCCCACTGAAAGCTGCCTTGACTCAGAGAAGACAGCAGTTCACACAGGCATTTAGGTTCTGGAAGCAATTCCTATGTTATTTTCTTTTTTAAAACGTCGTATTATAAATGTAATAGAGCTCCAAAGAGAGCGCCTCTCCATCCACTGTGGGTCTTTCAAAAGAGCCTGAAGGAACGCCTGTGTCGACAGATCGCATCCGCAAGAAGGAATGAGGTTCCCCAAAGCTTCCAGTGGGGGATTAGCTCCTGCAGAGTGTAAAGACCTTAGTGTATTCATATTCGTTTCAGAGGAAATTAAAAAAAATCCTGGGAATAAATGTTAAACAAGTCTTCCTGCTGCTTTTTCTGTCTCGGCATATGAAGCTGAGGTGGCAGAATGTGAACCTTGATGGCAACAGGGGAGTTGCTGCACTGGAGTAAACCCTGCCTGGAGGAGCCCTGCCTTTTTCTTTTGATTTCAAAGAGCAGAAAATAAAAAGGGGGACCTCTGCGTGGTGCCCCTCACCCCCACCGTTCCACCAACAATGAGAAACTAGGTCAGGGTCAGGAAGGCCCTACTCAAGCCCTCAGCGGTGACCTTTAGAAGATTACAGTATAGTTCAGTCCACAAGCATCTGCGGAGGGCCCTACGGGAAGCATTGTGATGGGTGCAAAAACTCAGGTCCTGTCTTAGAGGAGCTCAGTCTAGGAGAGAACACGTAAGCGCATGACCGCAGTATCGAACACCGTGCAGATGCTGCGTGAGATGGCTGCAGCAGAGAGCTTGAGCTCTGGGCTGTCAGGCGCTCTAAGTCGTTCAGCTGGGAGGAGTCAAGGTTCCAAGCCTCTTGTGTACAGTGCAAAGCTGGGGTTGGACTTTTTGCTTAAAACCAGGAGCCAAAAGGCGCTATCTTGTCCCTGAATGGGGAATAGAAAAATGCTGCCCTCAAGCCAGTAAGCTAAGGAACTTTTATCTTGGGGCATTGGTAAAAACAAAGTCACACTCTAAAAACTAGCTCTAGCTATGGGATGTTATGAGGCTTGATTTTGCACTACTTGCCAGCTATGGAAACCCTGAGCCAAGAAACTAATATAAAAATTGGTCTAGAGTTGTTGAAACCTCTAGGTTCCTGGAAGAAGAAAGAAGTCACTCCTCAGGGATGCTTCTGAATCTTCCACAAGACTCCAACAAGAAGGCAGCACCCACTAAAAAGGTGTTCTCGAGAGAAATGGCCAAGGTCTCAGGGAAAGTCACTGTCATGAGAGATCTGACTGTTTGCGTGCTGTAGGATATTGCGATGTGCTGCCTCAAGCCCAGCTTTGCTACTGGATGGAGATGCTCCTTCCCACTGTTTGTGGGAATGTAGGGGGCTGACATGTCGGATGAGTTTGTTTCCAGGAATTACCTTTAGCCCTGTTGAACCACCTCACCCTTGGTCATACTTCCTCCCATGGTAGCCCATGAGCAATGACTGGTCAATGTGGGGTGTATAAAGGACTGGTTCCCTTGCCTCAGATCAAGGCAGCCCTAAAGGACAGTCATTCCTTCCAGCTCCAGAGCTGTCAAACCCCTCCCTCAGCTCAGTGCTGCCGGCCTCACTTCCCAACAGGTGTTGATCCTGAGGGCAAGCCCCAAACCCCAAATCCCCATTTCAGAGTCTGTTTCCTGGAAGACCTGATTTAAAACAGGTACTCCCAGATTTCCATTTTCAATCCAGACCTCTTTACTGAGCCCCAGACTCCTCTCTAGCTGTCTTGGCAACAACATCTTCACTTTTGTGTCTCACACGCATCTCCAACTAAACCTGCATAAAACTAAACCCACTCTATTGACTCCCACTAATTGCCTCTCCCGTCTTTCAGCAGTTCTCACTCCCAATCATCCAATTGCTCTGTTGAGTCACCCTGACATCTCACTCCTGCTCACGACTTATTTTCAATCAGCCCCCAAGTCCTGTTGATTGCACATTCCTAATGCATTTCTTCACTTCATTTCTGCTGCCACCTGACTAGTGTCAGCATCCACTCTGGCTTGGACTCCTGCAGCAGCCTCCTGCATGACTTCATGCTTTCTCCCTTTAGTTTATGGTGGCCAGAGTGAAGTTTCATCCATTCGCTTATTTCATTGTTTTGGTTTACTCACTTGTTAATAGGTAGCTCTGTCCCGTAGATCAAAATGCAGAAAGTACTGTGGACATATAAGTCTCTTTCCAAGATGCCATCAGTAGTGTTGGCAGGTTCTCAGGTATTCTTTCAGAGATAATTTTTGCCCATTCCAGCATCTAATCATATTTTCCCTTTTATTCTTTGGCTGTCATTCTCCCACATGTATATGTAGCACACTGTATACATTGTTCTGTATTTTGTTTCTTTATTTACTGATGCAGAGTAATGATGCCTTTAAAGCATAAATCTGGCCAGGTGCGGTGGCTCACACTTGAATCACAGCACTTTGGGAGGCTGACGGGGGCGGATCACAAGATCAGGAGTTTGAGACCAGCCTGGCCAACATAGTGAAACCGCATCTCTTCCAAAAATATAAAAATTAGAAGGGCGTGGTGGCGCATGCCTATAGTCCTAGCTACTCAGGAGGCTGAGGCAAGAGAATCGCTTGAACTTGGGAAGCAGAGATTACAGTGAGCCAAGATCACCCCACTGCACTCCAGCCTGAGTGACAGAGTGAGACTACATCTAAAAAAAAAAAAAAAAAAAAAAAAGCATAAATCTGATCATCTGACACCCAAGCTTAAAATCTTTTTTTAACTTGCCATTTCTATTTGCCTGTGGGTCATATAGAGTGTCCAGAAACATTTCTATGGCTCATAAAGTATTTTACAATATTAGATTCCAAACATCTCTAGACTAGCTATGCCCTGTTCAGGGTGTTACCAACCCTACCATCCTCTGTTGTGTTAACCTGCCGCCCATCGCCCCATCACATATTTCCGTGGCCTCTCCAGCTCCCACAGGCATTGGTGATTGTGTTGCCTTCCTCTCCAGCCTCAGCTGCAGCCCGTCTCCCCTTCTTTCTCTGGCCACATTGACTTTTTTTCCATTCCTTTAGTGCCCTGAGCTCCTTCTTACCTCAGCATGGCCGATGTTCCATCTTCTTGCATTGCCTTTTCCTCCCTTTGCACTTGTATGATGCCTGTGTACCCCTCAGGACTCAGATTCGCTCATACCCCAAGTTCAGCCATCCATGATTTATCATTTCCTGACATCCTTTCTTTTCTCTAACAGCACTTACCACACTTGTCATAACTGTATTTTGTCAATTCTAAAATATATGCGTTTTCTTTTTACATTTTAATCTTTCTGAAACTGGCAGGTGTCTTGCAATTAATGGTGACTTACAATTATAATGGTGAAATTAATGGAATATTAGATTTGATGAAACTGAGTAAATATTTATCTGTAAAAACATCAGCTTAATATCTGTCTTTCCCACTAGAGTTTATGTGCCAGAGGGCAGGGACTGTGGCTTTCTTGGTCCCCCTGTATCCATGGTGCCTAGCACAGGGTCAGGCATGTAATAGATGCTCAGCAACTATTTGTTGACTGAATCAGTGAATGAGGAAGGGGTAAAGTTGAACTTTGTTTTATGGATCCCGAATTTGTCTCTCTCGATATTTTAACTGTCCAGATTTCATGAGTTCATGTTCTTGACTGCATCCTACAAGCTTTGGGAATTTGCCCTCTTCCCATTGCATTTCCAAACCAAAGAAATTGGCTAGCTCAATATCGCTTCATGCAGAAACCACTTCATCTTTTTGGTCATTTTAATAAGCCATCTCTGCACCTTTTGCAGTTGTCTATGTTGTCTTTCTTGTGTTGGGCTGAAATTTCCCGTCCTTTCTCTGAAAATTTCCTGTGTTTAGTTTACACCTTTGATGGCCATAGTCAGTGAGGCTGATATTTAGGAAGAATCATCTTGTGTGTCCTCTAAAATGTTCTGCTTTAAATTTTTTTTTTTTAAGAGACAGGGTCTTGCTTTGTTGCCCAGGCTGGAGTGCAGTGGCATGATCATATACAATAGAGCATTGTAAACTATCGTCACCCTACTGATCTATCAAACGCTGGGTCTTATTTCTCCTACCAAACTGTAAATTTCCACCCATTAATCAATCTCTCTTCATCCCTACTCCCCTGTCACGCACACATTCTTTTGTTTTAATATAAAGGTTATGTGACCTTAACAATTTTTTAGAATTAATCAATTAGGTTACTTTCTAGGAGTGTAAATCAGAATTCAGAATCTATCATCTACACTTAAGAGTACTATTTGTATTATTTCCCCTCAAAGGCATTTTATTCCTTTTCCTACAGTGAAGTGGCTGGCCAGTGTTTCCCGCTCTCCTCTGTGCTGATGACATCTTCGTTGTACAGTTTTCTTACCATGCATTCCTTCCTGTTAGTCTGAAATTGCCTGGCCTGAAAAAGCTTAGTGTTGCCTAAAACCTTGTGGGCTTCCCTGTGCTTTGCTTCTTCTGGATTAGCAATGAAATGGCCAAACAAGATGGTTCTACCCTGATCTCTGACAGTGCTGCTGTTTTTATGTTTTATTTTTTAAAAAAAACCAAAACGTGGCAAAACATTCTTTCTTGTCTTTCAGTGCCTATTTAAAAAGTAACAGTGTGTGTGCCTTAAAATATTAAGTGTAAAAACTATTCACAAATTCTATACTGATCATATACTTTTGCCCCAGAAGTTCAAATATAAATATTTGTATATAGAATAAAGACATACATACATACATATGTAGGTGTATATAAGTATATGTATAACGTAAGTATATGTAACTTAAGTATATATAACGTGATAATACACACAAAACAATGTACTAGCTGTAAAAATATCTTTTAAATTTTGAAACACAGCTATTGAGCAGAGATGCTATGAATGTATGGTCAGAATAAAAAAAAATTCTGATTTATAATTCAGAAAGCTAAAACTTGCCACCTAGATGTGTCCTTAACTGAATGTGTGACCCTGGGCAAGTTACTGGACCTTCTTGGGACTCGGCTTTTGTCATTTGTAACCGGAGAAGGTAGGATTAGATCCGCGATTCTCAGCCCTGAGTTCAGTTTAGAAGCAGTATTGCGGAACTTTAAAAAATGCAGATGCCCAGGCCCTATTGAGAGATTATAATGTAGTTTTTAAAGATTCTCGTGTGTGAGTCTAATGTGCCAAGGTTAAGAACTAACAAGTAGACAAGCTCTAGGCGCTTTCTAGGTCTGCAAGCCTCTTGCTTTTCTTTCCTAAGACGGTGTGGGCTATGCAGACAGAGGCCTGCAGACAGAGCTACTCCTCTCGTTGAATTTGCTTAACACGTGTGATTCTACAGAATGTTCTGAGTTGAAGAGTATTTAGGCAGCATGTCTACCCCATTCTGTGCCCACACATGGCATCTCCGTGTCCACTGAAGCACAGAGCTTCGTGGCAGTCACGGTCCCCTACCCTTGAGGATGCCTGCGTCTTCGTGCCACAGATGTGTGTGTCTTCGTAGCATTCTTGGTGATGGTCTGTGGTGGGGCATGAGAAGTGCTCCCAGGTCATGCGTTTCCTTCCATGGGGCCTTGAACCCGTGGCCGGTGGCCCTAGTCTGCATTATTTTGTTACTTGCTATCACAATCTTTTGCCAATCATCCTTTTCAAAATTTTTGGTCTCTAATTTCATTCTCTTAACCACCCTGTAACTTTAATCTCTCCAAGCCTTGAAATGACCCATACATATAGTAGTTACTTAAAACAAAAAAAAAAAGAATTTTTAAGCCTATTAGGTTCTAATCACTTCTGGACCTAAGGAATGACCAGTAAATAGTTTATAAATATTATTAACTCACTATTGTCTTAATGAAAAGAACAACACATTCTAGATATATTATTAGATTATCCTCCAAAGTATTTCTTCTCCTTCTCTCCCCACTTCCACTGCCACCAGCTCAGTTTAGGGCCGTCTCCCACACACCTGTCACTTCTCTTTCTATAATAATAAGAATGGTGGTTGCTGTTCATGGTAGGCTCTGTGATAACTACTTTCATTGACGTATTTAAACCTCATAGAAGGGGACTTTAAAGATGAGGATGCTAAGGCTCATAGGGCTGAACATCTATTGAGTGTCAACCATAGGTCAAGCTTTTCACTAAATGCTATCTCTGTATTATCTCATTCAGTCCTTATAATGACTATTTTACATGATACCCAGGACCAAATCATGGATTTAGATGTTCCATGCTTGCCCAAGCGTAGTAAATAGTGGAGTTAAAGCCTCAGCCATCTCAACCACCACACCATACTGCTGTTATTCTTAGAAGCATTAATGCCACTGTCCTCATTTTACAGATGGAGTAACTGCAGCCCAGAGCTATTGAATAGTTTGCCTAAGATCACCAGACTAATAAGAGGCAGAGGCAGGATTTGAACCTAGGTCTTTCTGATTCTAAAGCGTGAGTCATAAGCACCACACTCGATTGCCTCCTTCTCTTTCCTTATTCACTTGCATCCCATCTGTAAATCAGGTCTCTCTCAATCCCTTCATGAACACGAATTCTATTTTTCTTGCTATTCCTCTACTCAGAAATGGTCTGTGTCTATTTCTTAGGTCTGAAGTCTCTTATTTATTTATTTGGACTTTTAAGGCCCTCTGAGGTCTCCTTCTGACCTCCAATCCTTGTTTCTAGAGTGCTCAGATCCCTCGCCCTGCTCAGCTGTCTCCTTACTATCCCACCTGCATGCCGGACTTCTCCTGCCTCCAGGTGTCTTTCATCTTATTCCTTTCATCTCTTCAAATAGCTTTTCCTGGATACCTAACCTGTGCTGCCAATCCTGTGATATCTATCCTGTGCTGGAGGAAAGCCTGAAATTCTCTAGGAGTCAAGCTGAATCCACTTTCTCTGCACTGCTCCGGGCTACCATCTTTGGGCAGCATCCCCTGCTCACTCCCTCTCCCTTGCTGTGCCTCCCATCTCAACTCCCTCCAGGGATAGGTGCAGTGTGGTGTCTCACTGTGGACTCCTGTAGGTCTCAAGTTGTAAGTGAACTCTGTGAGGGCAAAGACCATGCAAAACAATCCTGAGCATATAGTAGTTGCTTAATAAACAGGAATTGGATGAGTTATTAATTTGTGATAATAGTTTTTTCCCTCAAATCAGATTTTTATTATGTTAATTCTGAGTCCAGAAACACAAACTTTTGAAATGTTGATTTATTTGATTTTTTGAAAGTATGTGTTATTGTGCTTATTTTAAAGGCTAGTAAAACTGATCTTCTACACTATTGCTATTCTCCTAGTAAATGTCCCTTCAACGGTAATGGAAGCCATGTGCAGACAAGATGCCCTGCAGCCCTTCAACAAGAGCAGCAAACTTGCCCCTGCCACCCAGCAGCGCTCCGTTGTTTTCCCCCAGACTCCGTGCAGTAGGAACTTCTCTCTCCTGGATAAGTCTGGGCCCATTGAATCAGGATTTAATCAAATCAACGTGAAAAACCAGCGAGTCCTTGCAAGTCCGACTTCCACAAGCCAGCTCCACTCGGAGTTCAGTGACTGGCATCTTTGGAAATGTGGGCAGTGTTTTAAGACTTTCACCCAGCGGATCCTCTTACAGATGCACGTGTGCACGCAGAACCCTGACAGGTAACCCTGACTCTCACTGCTGACAGTGTGTTCGCTTAGTGAGACCCACTGCTTGCCTTCCTGCCAACTTCTGAGCGCCTCCACAGGGAAAGCCCTGTGATAAGCAGTGCCTGCATTCTGGAAGGTCAGAGAGAAATGTGAGACCACTGCTTGACTTTCTTGCATGTAAGGCCTGCACGGACAGGTTGGTGGCTGCAGAGGGGAATCTGCACTTGCTTTCCAAACAGTTATGTCCAAGCCTAAAAGGGAGAGAAATAGAAGGAATGTTTATGAATATTATAGATGGAAAAATGAGGTCAGGATAATTAGAATCCTCTCTGTCTTCCAAAGATAATATAGCTGGCTGCTCTGCTGCTGTCACAGTCATTTCAGGGTTCACCTCCAGTGTGCCATGGGTATGAACTTAATTAAGTACCAAGAGGTAATGAATTGGAATTTTTTGCTTAGTACTATTTTTCTTCAGAGCATGCAAACCCATAAATCCTGCAAAGCTGTCAAAAGGAAATACCTACTCTGCTAGTGATGTGGAGGAAAACAGATGCCACTTATTCAATAAACTAATATCCACACAGAAGAAAAATGTTGACTAGATACCTCAGAGTCAAAGTTGGTTTGAAAGTTTGTCAATAAAGAATTTTATGGCCATGAACTGAGGATGAAATTTAGCTGAACAAGTGAATTAAAATTTCAGGTGCTCTGACGAGTGGCACAGTAGATATAATGGAACTATTATTTATGAATCGAAACCAGTTTATTCGACAGTTTTGATAGCTGGGAGCGCAAAAGACAAAAATCAAATTAATTCAATAAGAAAGGATTGCTTGCATTTTATCTCCCCTTCATGTCCTGTGAAAACTTGATTAAAACCCAAGTATCTAAGAATAGCATTCCAAATGCACTTTGAATATAAAAGCAGAAGATAATTTTTGAAGCTAGGGTAGGAGACTTGGAAGCAGGACTCTGGATTATTTTCTTAATTGTGCCACTAATTAACTTTAAGCAAGTCACTTGGCTCTCCTCGCCTAATCATATACACCCAGCTCTTCCCTTCCAGCTCTGTAGGATACACAGTGAGCCTAGAAAACCCAAGCAAAGGCAGGGAGGATGGAAGTGTAGGGGAGAGGAGGTGGATATTTTATAAAATGATAATCATCAGTTACAGGATACATATGCTCATTACATACACCTTCATTTGTGCCGTTGGAAAAACCACTTGCTTAGCATCAACATTGCTGTAGCTAATTAATGTTAAAACATTAATTAGGGCATTTAAGGCAGCTATGTCTTCACAATCTTTTATTTTCAATAGGGGAGCCCCCTGGTGAGAATGTCAACAGACTTTTGCACATCTTAGTACTATTGGTGTAGAGGTGATACAAAAGTTTGCAAATGTTTTCCTCATTCAGAAAAGATTTCTTTTTTCAAAATTTGCTTCCTTGCAAAGTATACATAGAACCTCAAGATATCTCTCTTCTAAGTTTGCAAAGCATTTTAGTAGTCTTTAAAAGACAAAAGATGCATTAAAATCTTATTATAAACTTGCTTTTTAAATAGAGTGAATTCAGATGTTTGGACCTATTATTTGCAAAAGTTCATTATAATCATAACAACTAATCATGCCAGGTAAAATAAAATAATAGTTGAAAATTTCTGGATAGTAGAATTTTCAAAGTTTAGCTTTGAGGATGAGATGACATGAATTTATGCTGAATGCCATAAAGCAATGAAACTATTTCATGGTAAACAGATACTGAAACAAACTGTTTTGTCTGACCTCAGTTACACTTAGAAAATCATATGTGTGTGTTATGACATCTATCCTGTAAAAGAATAGTATCATAATTTACAATATACTTATGTATGGTAACAGAAAAAGTATCTCAAAAACTAGAAAGCTTACATACTCAAAATACATTTCAGTGGAAAATGTATTGCTAGGTCTGTACTGATTCCAAGCTAATTTAGAGTTATTGGCAAAAATCTAGGCGGCATGAGACGCCTGTCTTGTCATAGACCCTGATAGGCTTATTTGATTCAGATTTCCAAGTGTGGAACTGCCAGCCTTTCCAGATGAGGTGAAGTAATGAGTGCTTGTTATCTGGGAAGGAGCCAGAGTGGGATTAAATTACTGAAGCAGTGGGTTCCTTCCCTGCACCTTGTTGGTAAAGACTTGAGAGATGGCCAGGCACAGTGGCTCACGTGTGTAATCCCAGCACTTTGGGAAGCTGAGGTGGGCAGATCACAAGGTCAGGAGTTCAAGACCAGCCTGGCCAACATAGTGAAACCCTGTCTCTACTAAAAATATAAAAATTAGCCGGACATGGTGGTATGTGCCTGTAGTCCCAACTACTTGGGAAGCTGAGGCAGGAGACTCTCTTGAACCCAGGAGATGGAGGTGGCAGTGAGCCGACATTGCATCACTGTACTCTAGCTTGGGCAACAGAGTGAGACTTTGTCTCAAAAAAAAAAGAAGACTTGAGAGGTGTTACCATCAACTTCTTGAATAAGTTAAAATTAAAAATCATTACTTCAAAAAATCAGTTCTTTTATAAGCAAAGTAATAAAGTACAATGTTTCTTAGTAACAATGAGATGCTTGAATTACATCATCACATCTGAGTTGATTGTTGAAGAAAATGGGAAATAGAGGGAGATACCCAGTCACTTGGGCCCCCTAGTTTGATTCTATATACATAATTAGTTTTAGTATTAAGGGCTAGAATGGCTCATTTCTGTTCCAGAACCCTGGATACTCTGTTTGTACTAGAAAGTTTGGAGGTAAAAGATACTCTCCATAATTTCTTAACCACATGGGTGAATTGCTACATGGAAAAAATATTCAGAACTACAATAGAACATCAAATGTGTTCATGACAGTAGCTGCATTTGGAACCTTTTTATGGTTATTATCCACATGGATTACAACTGCTGAATACAGGTTGAGCATCCCTTATCCAAAATTCTTGGGACCAGAAGAGTTTTTGATTTGGGGTTGTTTTGGATTTGGGATGTTAGCATTATGGGTTAGCATGCCAAATCTGAAAATCTGAAATCTGAAATGCACCAATGAACATTTCCTTTGAGCATCATGTTGCTGCTCTTAAAATTCTGGATTTTGGAGCATTTTGGATTTTGGATTTTCAGATTTGGGATGTTAACCTGTATACATACATTCTTTTCTTTTTTATTTTTTTGAAAGAAAGAAAAAGAGAGAAAAGAAGAAAGAAAGAGTGAAAGAAAGAAGAAAAAAAGAATGTAAGAGAGAAAGAAAGAGGAAGATAAAGAGGGAGAGAGAACGGGATTCTTGTTCTATTGCCCAGGCTAGAATGCAGTCTAAAAATGGGTATTAAAAACCTCTTTTATGCCAATAATTGTGCTTAACAGTGGAGACTGGAAGGAATAAGAGATGAAAATAACAAACAAGCAGCCAACCAATATTTTATTTAAACCTGTGAAATGCTACGCAATTGCTGAGGAATTATTTACTTCCAATTATGTGGTCACTTTTAAAATAGGTGTAATGTGATA